>CAUYRH010015953.1:0-34288 GCA_963574655.1 Perodicticus potto | reverse complement strand
CCTCTCTCTCCTTCTGTCTGTCTCTCCTTCTCCTTCTCTCTCTCTCTCCCTCTCCTTCTCTCTCTCTCTCCTTCTCTCTCTCTCTCTCTCCTTCTCTCTCTCTCTCTCCCTCTCCTTCTCTCCTTCTCTCTCTCCCCCCTCCTTCTCTCTGTCTCTCCTTCTCTCCTTCTCTCTCTCTCCCTCTCCTTCTCTCTCTCTCTCTATCCTTCTCTCTCTCTCTCACCCTCTCCTTCTCTCTCTCTATCCTCCGTTTCCTTAGTCTCTCTTTCTCTCTCTCTCTCTCCCTCTCCCTTTCTCTCTCTCTCCCTCTACTTCTCTCTCTCCCTCTCTCTCTCTCTCCCCACCCCCTCCTTCTCTCTTTCTCTCCCCCTCTCTCTGCCCCACCAACCATGGGCAGCCCCAGCTTCTGGAGCTCTGTCCTGCAGCTCCAGGTGGCTCTGCCTCCCCTGTCCCCCTTTTTCCTTTGACTTCACCCCTCTGACTACTTCCTGACTGCCTGGTTTCTGATCCAGGGGACATCCGGCTACCACAGACCCCTGGGCCTCCTGGCCTCTGTCGCATAGGTCACTAATTTCCTGTATTTAATGTTCTTTCACTGAAAAACCTAGGCTAGTTTCTGGTGTGGGGATTTGCTTCAGACTGGCTCTGGTTACTTAAATGGCATTATTGCTACTACTGTCAATACTGTCAATGGTAATGACATTAAATTTATTTATATCCCAACTATATCCCAAAATAATCCACGCAGGTGTACAACACACAAAGACAGCAGCAATAAATCTGCAAAATCATGAAAAGAAGAATCATAAAAGAAGACCCCATGTGGGCACACACCCGGGACACTCTGCTGTGCTGTGCCCAGAGCATTCCCACCCACCCGCGCTCAGCAAGTCCACTTGTATTCCAGACTGTGGAGCCGGGCAGGGCAGAGCTCCTCTGGAGGAACAGACCCCTGCTTGGGCAACAAGTGTTTGAGATGCACCATTTTCATGCGTACTTCCAATTAAATGTTTAAAATGCGTGCATAGACATTCACTCACAACGTATACTTGTGTGCATAGATAAGATGAGACGGCGAAAGCGGAACCTCTCTAGGCCTGCATTCATCCGTTTGCTGTGTGTAATTATTGAATTCTTGTGGCAATTAGGAGATTCTCAATTAAAAGAAACCTGATGCTTCTGCAGGGGATAAACAGACACTCAGACGTTTTAAAGGCTCTTTCTCTAAACACATGGCCAGTCACCAGTCCGCACACTGTGAACTGCTGAGACTGCTGAAGAATCAAGTAATGATTGCTCAGGGCCTTGAAGTAGGGACGGCGACCCCAGGTTAGGCAGACAAGAGCGCAGAGTGGTGCTCTTTCCTCTCCATCGTGAACTAAAAACTGCGCTCGGCCAGGATTGCGAGATGGGCCCCTCCACCGCTCAGCGTTTGAACTGCCCCCGCAGGGCACGCAGTGGACAGCAGCACCGTCCATGTGAGCAAAGTTCTGACTGGAGCACAGGGCAGGGACCGGGCGGTTTGCCTCTGGGGACCGGGTGATGCTTCTGCGGTGGGATCCGATCACACTTCCTCTCCCAGCCATGGTCAGCAGCTCTGGCCTGCAGCTCCTGGCCAGCCACTCCTGGATGTACCCTGGCCACAGCAGTAGCAGCTCACCTGCCCTGGTTCCTGCAGAGGTGATGTCTTGGGCTGAGTCCTCCCCCCCACCCACCCACAGGCACACAGCATATCCTGAGATGAAGATCTGAGTGCAAATGACTTATTTGAGAGATTAAACCCGGGAATACCGCTAGTAAGTAGGGAACGAGACAGAAGTCGGTCAGCCAAAGATGTATCAGGAGCAGGTCACAGCAGCAGACAGGGGCGCGCTGTCCTGGGGAACCTCTGGAAGATGGTGGAACTCATCTCAGAGATAGCATGAAAAGGGGTGTTTCTCTCCAACTCTCGTCCTTCTCTGGCTGCTGCCAGGTCCACTAACTTTCTGGCACTTCAAAGGAAGAGCTGAAGGCACTCACGGTCAAAGGTGCTCCCAGCCAGATGTGGTCAGCACCCATAGGACAGTGGTCAGCAGGCACAGGAGGGCTCCAGCACTGGTCACAGTGGCCTCAGGCCTCCTGGCTGCTTTCAGTCGGGTGTCCTGGCTGGTTTTCCATCCTGCTTTTCTGTGACTTCACACCTCTGCATACTTGCTGACTACCTGGTTTCTGATCTAGTGCCTGGCGTGGCAATCCCTGATCCCAGCTTCTGTCGCCTCTGACTGCTCATAAGCTCCCTGCTTTGTTCTGACCCCAATCATGGGCACTTCCTAAGTAGGTGTCTGGACCAACTAATGGCCCCAACTCAGAGTTATCCAGGAGATGGATATGTCTGTAAAATTTTTATTTGTAGCACTTGCTATTTCCATGTGTAAATACTCCCTACACAGCTGATGTCGAGTGATCTCTGATTTGAAAGTGATGTCCCAGTTGGGAAGAGTTGCACAGATGCAACAGACAAAAAATAATCAGAAAACAGGAAAGTGTAGTAAAGTAAGAAGGAAGTGATAAGTGGTGGTATGTGTTACAGGCAGTGCTCCAGTTATAAACATCTGACTATGTCCAACAAACACAAACAGTGGCTATTGTAGGTAATGGGTAAATACACCTGTTCCAAATTGTATACAAATTCAGCTTCATGTATAATAATGGCTATGTTTAACAACTGGCTTGCAAATTCCTGCATATTTAACAGTTTGGCTCTCACGGGCGGCTACACACCTACTTCACTGTTAGAATCACGCTCAGCAATTGGGTTACATGAGGATGAGCATTCTGGGCAAGGCCCAAACAGTCCAACCGGTGAGCTGGGAACAACAAAACTGGGAAGCAGGGCAACCATGAAAACTACAGCTCCAGGTCCAAGGTAGGTAGGTAAATCTATTAGGCACTGAGATTGGACAAGTATTAGCTGGGTTTGCCTTCGGGCGACAATATCCCCAGCTGTCGCCCTTTGCCTCACTTAAAGCAGGTAGCATCATTAGCTTTCAATGAGAAAGAACCACACTTAATATCCAGGCCATGCTGGGATTGTAGATCTTCCATCTCCAGATCCTGACTTTCAAGAAATGGGATAAAGTAAGAATCAAGGGTAGAACCAAAAATTTCAGGGTTCTCTGATAGCACTGTCCTGCTGGCAGTGTCTTGAGGCAATATTACTTCGAAATCTCCTTCTTACACCAGACTTGAATGTCAGGCATTACAAATCAGAAAACCTTGAGTGACTAGGTTTCCTTTTCCAGGATACACACTACATTGCCGTGGTGGGTAGGTCTTCCTGCTGCAAACGCTTTGGGTCTGGCCATGATGCTTCTATGACTCACCTGTGAGAGGCCAAGGCTGAGTCTGTTCTGAGAACCAGGCCACAGTGGGTGTCTCTCCTTTTCTACTAATAACTCCACAGCTAGTGAAGAACCAAATATGTTAAGATTCAAGATGTTGATTTGGTGAGCTAAAGGTTAGGGGATGTGGTAGGTGCCCGTAGAAACTCAAGGCTAAGCCATTTCCTCCAGGCGAGTGACAACCATACACGTAGAAATTCATGACCTTGACAGCTGCTAATAAGATAGAACCAGAATTCCCACATGGCTAAAGTCTGTCCTCTCATAAAGTTAGAAAGAGCCTGGAAAACACTTTATCACAGAGAGTCCCACTTCTAACAGTATCCCATGAGCTCATCCTAAAATTTTAAAATTCCAAGCCCTGGCCAACCCCAGATCATTCAAATCACAATCTCTGGGGGTGGAGCTTAGACCCCAAAGGGACCCCCAGCGTGTAGCCAAATGTGGAAACTGTGGTCATATTAAGGCTTGAAAAAAATCCCTACCTGCCCTCACCCCTGCCCATGGCCAGTAATTTACCATTCTGAGATGAACATTAAGATTTACATATATAGGTGGTCATCACAACAATATCTGCACTAGTAAAAAATTGGAAGCAACATAATTGTCCTATGGAGGATTAATTCAGTCAATTGCAATTCATTCTGTAATGAATATTATGCAGTATGTCAGTTGTATACTTGAAGAATGTTTTAGGGCAAGAGAAAATGTTCGTGATGTTTAATCTATAACCCCAATTTTGTAACATACATAATAGAGATATATATTTTTTAAAAGGCCAACAGATTCTTTAGTACTATTTCTGGGTCCTGGAATTATGTGAGTATTTTTTCCTTCATGCTTTGCTTTGCACTTGTTAAGCCTTTTCAGGTTGTAAGGCATGGGCCATGGTGTGGGGAAGGGTTCTGTAAAGATAAAAGGGCAGAAAATGGTTTTAGCTTGGCAGACTGGAAAGTCAGGCTGGACTGAGTTCATTTGGGGTAAAATGAGCTCAAATAGTGCAAGGCTTAGCCATTGTCCACTGGCCAGTGGCTCCCTCGTCTAATGCCTCGCCCTTTTCCTGAGACTAGTCTTCATTGATTTTTCTGCCTTTCCCAGGATTACAAACTAAATATGTGTCTCCAGTCTGAGCTAAGCAGGAGGGGATACGATTGGGGGAACCAGCTGACATCTAGGAATGGCACTGCCAGGCAGCACTCTTCAGCAGGTCATCTGCTGTCTGGCTACTTTGGGTCAGAGCCGCCTCCTTGCTCCACTAACTGTGGCCAGAGAAGTAGCATCTCAGGCTGCAAAGGGGAGTCCGTGCTTCAAGTGACAGTGCTTTACGAGGAAGTATTCCTGGTGCAGAAAGGTGAGACCAGGAAGCCAACACACAGTATTCAGCAAAGTCCCCTGGAGGGACTATGGCCCAGTCCCATGGGAGCTCAGGAGAGGCATCAGAGCTGTCCACATTGGCTGGGGGGCAGCAAGGCCAGAGCACTGGAGTGTCGACACTTTTTCCCCTTCAGTCCTGGGTCAGGAACAGCTAATTCACCAGGCACATCTGATTTTCCCTTCTTTCCTTCCTTTCTTTCTTTATCTTTTTTTTTTTTTTTTTTTTAAGACAGAGTCTCACTCTTTCACCCCAGGTAGAGTGCCATGACATCCTAGCTCACAGCAACCTCAAATTCTCGGGCTCAAGAGATCCTCCTGCCTCAGCTTCCCAAGTAGCTGGGACTACAGGAGCCTATCACAATGCCCAGCTAGTTTTTCTATTTTTAATAGAGATGGGGGGTCTCACTCTTGCTCAGGCTGGTCTTGAACTCTAGAGCTGAAGGGATCTATCTGCCTGTTTGCCTTCCCAGAGTGCTGGGACCACAGGTGTGAGCACCAGTCCTGGCTGCTGAGAGTGGAACCCCTCAGGATGGGAGGGCAGGAGTCTAAAGTACCAGCTCTGTGCTGCCAAGGGCTCAGCCCAAGTGAGCGTGTCATAATGACCACAGTGAGGCCTTACATAGAATTAACCTTGATCCATCCCCATAGGACTCCAGCTGCACCCTGGGCTTGCTCACTGTGAGGAGGCTGTTTCATCCTGGTCTTTGGTGGAGGAACACTCGTATAACACTGGTAGTTCAGAGGGGGAAATAATAAGGCACCTGCTGCAGGGTGTCCCATTGCCAATGGTGTGGACATGAGCAACCCGCGCCCCAGGCCACGCCTGCGCAGTCCGAGTCTCACGCCCAGCAGCTCCCCGCCCCTCCCTCCACTCCTGGGAACTTTCCGTATGCAGCTTCCTTCCCTCCCCCTTCCATCCTCCCCCTCAACTTTTGTTTCTGTTGGAACAACATTACTCACGAGGCACAGGTGGCTGTTCATTGAACCTTTTCTTCCATTTTCTGTTCTCAGCACAGATAATTATGCACGTCAGGTTAACAGGCAGAGGTAAATATTGTGTTTTGGCTTCAGGGATATTGCAGGGAATGTGGGTTTTGTTTCCTCTGCCTCACCAGCTAAACAGAGAGCACTGTGGCTCTCTTCCTGCAGGGGCTTGGAGTGTTCTAGAGGGTACATAAATAAGGTTTTTAATTAAAAAAAAAAAAAAAAAAACACTTCTGAGCTCTGCCGCTAGCATCCCTCCTCTTTTGAACCACGGTATTATTTGTGAATCCGGTGGCAGGCAGAGCCGGCCTGTGAGTCCTGGGCCAGCGAGACACACGCTCCAGTGCCACCGTGAAATGACAGGCACCTACCATCAACGCTGAGCGCTGTGTTTGCAGATTAAGCAGGAAGCTTTCTCCCGAGGCTCCTCAATCAGCACAGCAACTGGCTATTGCCGATTAGCATTTATGCTTGGGAAATTTTAGGGATCATTTACGTGTAAATTCTCTTCTTGCCCTGTGAGGGAGAAAGCAGGTGGCAATGGACTGGCACCCACCTAGCCAGAGGACAGCGACAGCCAGACCCAGTCAGTTAACAGAGTTGCCTAATGCAGCATGGCAAGTGACTGAGAAAAACCGAATTTGAATCCGGGGCCTGCCCTGTGCTGGGCAGTATGTCCCCTGTGAAGTAGGGATTGACCACCTCAGCTGGACGCAGAATGGTGTTGAGCGTGCGCGAGGGCCGAGCTCCGGGACCAGGACCGGCCTCTATCTCTCTGGCTCAGAAACGCAGCAGGTGAGTCTTCGCCCTCCATCTCTCAGACAGGAGCCCTGAACAAAACTATGAATAATTCAAAACTTGGCTTCAGTTCCCTACATACCTGCCAAGGAACTGGGGCGAGTAACTTAGCAGTTGGAAATGTGGGCGAGTTGTATGCTAAATAAATATTCATTCACTGGGACATTCTGGAGCAGCCGGGAGCGGTACATGCACAGCGTGCTGGGAATCGACCCACAGGCCTGGAAATGAGTGTGCCCAGTCCTGCGGACGCTGGAGATTAGCTCTGTGGACACAACAGAGCCGGGACCCCAGCGGGCCACCTGGGCTCCAGCGCGCCTTTGCCGCGGCCCAGCCATGCGCCGGGCCAGAGACGTCTGGTTCAATTCCCAGAGTCCTGCCCTTGGGAATGGAGCCCAGGACGCCTTTCTGGAGAAAATGGCCCCATAAAGACCAGAGGACATTTACATGGGAGGTATGACTTTAAAATAATAAAACCTGGAGGGAGAAATAAACACATAGTTTTAAAGTCAATTAGTTTTATTTAGTATCTGCCAGGTGGAATATGTCAAAGGGAATATAAAATTTAACAAATCCTAATTTCAAGGAGTTTGCGATCCCAGAGGGTAAAGATGTTTGCAAACAAGCACATAAAAGGTAGGACGTGGGAGGGGAATCCAGACTCCAACACGGCTGCAGTTAGAGTTCGGGAGGCTCCAGGCAGGGCTCGAGAGGACCTCGCCAAGCAGTAAGAACAGACGCCTCCCACACACCCAGCACCGCTGAGGCTGCCTCTGCGACTCAAGTCATCTTTACTAGAGCCATAGTGTATCACCTTGGGGGTGGTGGTTGGTGGTGTTGTTATTATTACTATGATCATTATCTGAGAGACAGCCTTGCTATCTTTCCCAGGCTGATGGGGAATGCCTGAGCTCCAGGGCTCCTCCCACCTCAGCCTCCTGCGTAGGAGGGATGACAGGTGTGAGCCACCTCCTGGCTCTGGACATCACCCCTTCAGGATGACTTCTCTGCTCTTCTCACCTCTTCATTTCTGCTCCTCTCAGGGCCCTGTGTCAGAGCTAGGCAGCACAAACTTACCAAGAACCAGCACGTTCCAAGCATGTCCGACACAGGATGTGACGGGCCAGAAAGGACTGAGACATGGGCTCCCCCACCCAGGAGCCCAACCCAGCAACCTAGATGCATCAGGATACCGGCTGGACTCCAGCGCACAGCAGAACGCCCTCTGTGCTGTGGTGAGGGACCCCAGTTCAAAATGACCGAGATTATACTTTTCTCCCCACATACACTTTTAAAAATATCTATACAATGTTTTTTTTTCTGATAATGAAAATATAAGCTCGCAGGAAAATACAGTGAGGATAGAAAAGAAAATTTTTATAAAAGGACTTCAAAGAACAGGGATTCACAGAGGAAGGATCAAGCTGTTTCTCATGGGATCTGCTGGGCAGTATGTCCCCAGATCTTTAACAACATCTTACTGTATTCCCTGTGAAGTAGGGATTGACCACCTCAGCTGGACGAGTGCAAGGAGGAAAAATACTGGATGCTGCAAAGCGGTTAACCCCAGATCAGAGAGGCCACGAGAATCTGAACAGGCCTGTGACTCACAGCCATCCTGGGGTGGCCTCGTGACGTCACCCGGCCAGGGAGTTGGGGTTCTAGGAAATTTTACATACGTTTCAAGGACTAGGAGGTCCCAGATGATATGAGGTCTATGTGTGATAAAGAGATGACTTTTCTTGAGGAACAGAGTGCTCACCCACAAAAGACGCCTGGCTCGTTTCCCTCAACATAACATCATCTGCTTCCATCCCTGTTGCTGGAAATGACAGGATGTCATTCTTTCTTATGACTGAATAATAGCCCATAGTGTATAAATACTACTTTACCTATTCATGGGGGAGGTGAAGAGAAGTTGGTTTATGGGCACAAAAATACAGTTAGATGGAAAAAATATGTCATAGTGTTCAACTGAGCAGAGGGATGACTTTAGCTATCAGTAATTTACTGTACATTTCAAAACAGTTGGAAGAGAAGATTTGGGATGTTCCTAACACAAGGAAGTAATAATTGTTTAAGGTGATGGATATCCCAGTTACCCTGATTTGATTGTTACATATTGGATACATCTATTGAAATATCACATGTGCCCCCAGAAATACTTATAATCATGTATCAATAAAAAAAAGACATTATGCAGATAACCCATGTTGCAGACCAATCAATATTTTTACTTACTGTCTTTCTCTCTTTATTAGATTATCTCTGGCCCACACTTCAAGATGAAAGACAACAAATGGAAATTATCTAAAAACCATTAAGAAATTGGTAGGGTAAATATAGGAGGAAGGACATTGTTCTCATAGGCGTTCCAGAAAGATCAGAGAAAATGTAAAGGAAGACATAGTCAAAGAAGTGTGTATTTATCTGTGTTTAAGACAGTCTTGCTTCTTCAGATTGAAAAAAGAAGTGAGTACGATAACTTTAAACTCACATATAGACCTGTACCAGTAAATTTCTAAACTATGAGGATTAAGTGGAAAATTCTAAAAGTTCTCAAGTAAAAAATATGGATTAAAAATGAGATATAAAGATTGTAATGATCTTCTTACACAAGACATAAATCTCGAGTATCACCAAGGAAATAATGAATGTAAGTGACTATATAAAGAGTAAACATTGTCTTATGCTGTTTATTTAATTCTGAAATGAAACAAAACCATATATTTGTAACATATATAATTAAATAAAAAGTCTCAAAATGATATAAAGCAAACTTAATAAAAATTCCCTCTGGAAAAAGGAGGTAAAAGCATAAAAATAATTTTTACAATTTTTGTGATGTATTTTTCTGAATTTATTTGAATTTTAATTTGAGTGCACTACTCTATTAGAGTTTTTTAAAGTATGAAAAATAATACAGCATTAAAATAAACTTTTATTTGCAAAGTAACAGATAATGAACTGCCTAATTTGTATTTTCTATTATTCATTCATTTATCCCACATATATTAATTGAGCACCTACTCTGTGTCAGGTATTATTTTAGGCTTAGGCCATAGGTCTTAGCCAGGCACGGTGGCTCATGTGTGTAATCCCAGCACTTTGGGAGGCTGAGGCAAGACAATCACTTGAGGTCAAGAGTTCAAGACCAGCCTGAACAAAAGCAAGACCTCATCTCTACAAAAACTAGAAAAATTATCCACGGATGGTGGCTCACGCGTGTAGTTCCAGCTACTCAGGAGGCTGAGGCAGAAGGCTCACTTGAGCACAGGAGTTTGAGGCTGCTGAGTTATGATGACACTGCTGCATTCTAGCCCAGGAAACAGAGAGAGACCTTGTCTCAAAAAAAAAAGAAAGAAAGAAAAAGAGAATTCAGTCATTTGTAGTATTTTACACTCTACTGAGTAGAAATGGACAATTCAGATAATTAATAATACTAATACCTAATACTTATATAACACTATATATATATTAACTCACTAGCAGATAGTCACTGCCAGTGTTTCTGTTTCACAGATGAGGAAATAGAGGCACAGAAGGTTAAGCAACTTTCCCAAGGTCCCCCAGCCGCCACATGACGAAATCAAGCTGTGCATGTATCCTGTCTACCACCAGGATCCTCGCTGTCTGCCATTTTGCTCTATACCACAGAATGTCAGATGAATATAACTTCCATCAAGAAAAAGAAGTGGGGAGGGGGAAGAAGTGCAGATGGCGAGGAGGGGGCTGGCTTTCACCTGGAAGTCCCTGCTGAGAAGGTGGCATTGAGGGGAAGAGAGTGAGCCATGGGAACTTTGGGGCAGAGATCTTCTGGAACAAAGAACAGCAGGAGCAGAGGCCCTGAGGCCAGCTGTGCCTGACATGCTCCAGGAACAGCAAGGGAACTAGGATGGCCAGAGCCAAGGGGCAGGGGGCAGGGGTAGAGTTGAGGAGTGAAGAGGCCAGACTGGGTGGGGCCCTGGACCGGGGTGAGGACTTCAGGTGCTGTCTGAGTGAGATGGGAGCCATCAGACGGTTCTGAGCAGGGAATAGATATCGTCTGTTATGTTGAAATGGATCACGCCCACTGTTGGGTAGAGAACAGACCATCAGGGGGGCAGCCTCAAGAGTAGAAGCTGAGAGATGAGTCATGAAGCCTCTGGAAATTCTGGATAAGACACCATTAGGCAGTCCAGACCCAGGTGGTAAGTGGAGGTCTTGACAAATGATTGGATTCTGGATTTATTTTGTAGGATATGAGAAAAGTGAAAAACAAATCAAAACTTGACTCCAAGGTTTGGGGCATGAACCAAGGAAAGGATAAAGCTGCCATTTGTCAAGCCAGGGAAGGCTTCAGGGGGAGAGCTTTGGGGATGAATGAGATCAGGAGTTTCATTCTGGACATTGCTGTCAACTGAATGTTTATGTCCCCTCCACAAGTCATATGTTGAACCTAATCCCCAACGGGGCCTTTGAGAGGTAATGAGGTCAAGGGATCAGAGCCCTCATGACTGGGATTAGACCCTGGGGAGACACAGGGAGAAGACAGCCACCTGTGAAGCATGAAGATGTCCTCACCAGACACCGAATCCACCCATGCCTTGATCACGGGCTTTCCAGTCTGTGAGCAGTATGTTTCTGTTGTTTGTAAGCTGCTGGGTTTATGCTATTATAGTAGCTGAGACACAACAAAACAGACAGATTTGCTTTGAGATGAGCTTCCGCATCCCAGTGGAGATGGTGTTCAGCGAGTTGTCCGGGCATCTCGAAGGTCAATTTCTAATGTGGGAGGCACGCATGGCAGATAACAGACCAAAGCTTCTCTGTATTGCAACAATGCGTTCAAATTAGTCAATGTTTCTGTATGTCTGTCTCAAATAAATAAGTTCTATCACAGCTAACTTCTAATTAGCTGAGATTTCATCTCTAAGAACCATATTCACACATCCAGGCCATTGTGATTTCCTCCACGCTGCCCCCAGGACTCCAGGTGGATATGAGTTTCATCTGTCATCTTTGCCCTAGAAGTGCACTAATGGAGACATGGCCAAGCATGATGGTGGCCAGAGGCTTGGCTGGCAAGAACAGGCCTAGCTATGCGGGGTAGTGTGCAGTATTTGAAAAGAAGAAAGAAAGGGGAGGAAGAGGAAAAAAAAGGAAAGAAAAGAAAAAAGAAAGAAAGAAAGGAGAGTGAGAGAGAGGGAAAGAAAGAGAGAAGGAGGGAGGAAGGAAGGAAAGGAAAGAAAAGGGAGGGGAGGAGGAGGGAAGGGAGGAAGGGGGAGGGGAGGAGAAGGGAGGGAAGGGGAGGGGAGAGGAGGGGAGAGGAGAGGAGAGGAGAAGGGCAGCTTCTGATTATACATTCACACCACAACTCTGCCTCCTGCTCCAGACAGGTAGTAATAAGTGATCACAGCCATCCACTCTCTGTACCTGTAGGATGTGGCCATGTGCATGAGGCTTCAGGAGCAACTTCTCACCAATGTAAACAAGGGACCTAGGTCCTCAGGGGGGCAATGCCGCTGTGTATTTCTATGGTGCGTGTCAATTGATACCTGAGTACTTTTTGTCAGGGCCACATACATGTCCTCGAATAAATGAACTTACTCATCTGGCAGGAAAAATCAGAGCCAAGGCAAGGCAACCAAAGAAAAGGGGAAAGAGACAAGTGTACTTGCAGTCCATCAAAGTGAGCTCATCAACATCATGTTCATTGCAAAACTCTAAAGAGCCTGAGAACGTGCTCATGTGATGCCCTTTCATAAGAGGACATGGAAGAGTTAAACAACATCCCAGCAAGTCAGAAAACAAGTTATTTCAGCAGCAGCTATAGCACTTGGGGACGAGTGAGCCAGAGCGGGGGTGCGGCAGGACGCTAGAAAAATCTGTATAAAGAAGGAATCAAAATTCCTCTCTTCTGCTCAAGATTCAGAAAGGTCTTTAATTATCTCCTGGAAAGCATGTCTCTGGTGTCCCAAGGCTCTCAAATAATAAGTAATATTTTATATTAAAAATTATTAAAATATTAATGTTATGAAAAACAAGATATTAATGAATACTCATGGTGGTGATTACATGCATTGAGTGGATCGAGGGCCAGGGCCTGTTCCTAGTGCATCAGCTCTTGTGATGCTCGGGAATCCCTTGGCCAGTGCCCACCTGCCTCCTCCCTCAGCCTCAGCACACTCCACACAGAGACCACCCCTTCCCACTCATGCAGCGTGTACACACAGAAAATTGGATTAGACTCTTGGAAGGTGTACTCTTAAGTGCATCTTAGGTATTTTATGTATGTTATATTCCTATAGAAAATGTAAAGAACAAAACAAAAGAATCCCTTCAAGTATTGCAAACAAGAAACAACTAGACCAAGACAACATTCGACACTTCAATGCCTCTATCACATCTGGGCTTAGTGGACCAGATAAGCAACTCCACGTCAAACAGCGCCAGACTGGCCCGGGCCTGTTTCCCACCTCCTGGAAGGATGGTGGGCTGGGGTTGGGGGGACCCAGGCAGGCGGTTCGAGTGCTTCTGAGTTGGGTGACTGCACAAGGACAGAGGAGGTGCAGTGTGACGTGACATCCGGTGCAGTAATGTGGAGTCGCTCAAAGGAGAAAGCAGTTAAAGCAGCACACTTACAGCATGGCTCTGCTGCAGAGAATCACAGCTCATCTTCAGAATCCCGGGATATTTAGTTTTCTTGCCCCAATCTGACCTACATGTTAAGGTTACCTTGACCATTTCTACTTGAAACAACTTTCCAGGAGAATTTCTTTAGCAATCATAGTAAAATTTTCTATCTAGACTTTCCACATGTCTCTTACTTGGAGACAAGTGGAAAAAAATATGAAATGTACATGGATGGAGCTGGAACATATTCTTCTTAGCAAAGTATCTCAAGAATGGAAGAAATAGTATCCAATGTACTCAGCCCTACTATGAAGCTAATTTATGGCTTTCATATGAAGGCTATAATCCAACTAAAGCACATTAATATGGGGAAAGGGGCAAGGGAGGGCAGGGAGGGGTGAGGTTGGAGTGGAGGGAGGGTGATTGGTGGGGCCACACCTACCGTGCATCTTAGAAGGGTACAGGTGACCCTTACTAAATGCAGAATAGAAGTATCTTCATACTAAGAAAATGTCATGAAGGCTATGTTAATCAGTTTGATGAAAATAGTTCCGATTTTATATGAAACCATCACATTGTACTCCTTGATTGCACTAATGTATACAGATTTAATAAAAAAACTCAAAATGACTTTATAGTGTTTAATACAGTTCAGCTCGTAGTTAAGGGCACAAGACAACATTTAACCAAAATAATCACATCCATTGACCTAAAAATCAAATGCAAATAGATGTGAATTCAATCTCCAAAATCTGTCTTTTAGGTGAACATTAACCATTTATTCAAAGTTATACAAGAATTTAAAGGATTAAAGTCTTCTGTGACACAAAGCCATTTCAAACAGTTTTTTGTCTCAGCTGAGTGGGAGGAGAGAGGGTGAATGAGTAGGTGAACAGGTCCCTTCTGGGCAGCCAGAGTAGCACAGACTCAACAGTAGCCTTCCCTGGCCTGCTGTCCTCCCTGATTGCATGCATGTGTTGCATTAGTAGCAGCATGCTGGGGGCCAATTTTAATGCCATTTGTTTCCTTATTAATGTCAAAAACTCCTTGGATTTTTTCATAAATTTCTTTTGCTGTATTTATAAATGCCTCTTCTACATTGGACACAGTCTTAGCAGAAGTTTCCATGAAGATAAGTCTATGTTCTTGTGCAAAAGCTTCACCTTCTTCTTTTTTTTACTTCTCTTCTAGATTCTAAATCACTTTTATTTCCAAATAGCATAATAACCACGTTGGAATTGGAATGCTGGCGGCATCTTCTAACCAGGTTGTCAAATGGTTGAATATATCTCTCCTCGTAATATCATACACTAGCAAAGCTCCTGATGCACCTCTGTAGTAGGACCTTGTGATGGAACGAAATGACTCTTGCCCTGCTGTATCCCAAATCTGAAGTTTTATCTGTTCCCATCAATAGTTATCATTCGAGCACCAACTTCTACGCCAATAGTAAGGTCATGCACTGGCTGAAACCTCTTGTTTGTAAACTGTAGCAATAAGCATGATTTACCAACACCTGTGTCGTTGATGCTGATGTACTTGAAGAGAGAGGCGTACGCCATGGCCGTGGCCGCTCAGTGCCAGGGCACACGGTTCCTCCTCTGGCTACTGCTCCTCCTCCGCGCCCCTTACCCCCACACTGCTGAGCCTCGAAATGCCAGGCCCCGCCCGCCGCCGCCGCAGTCAGCTGCCTGGAGTGAGCGGCCGAGAGGAAGCGGGACAAACTGACAACCGCAGAGTGGAGAGAGACAGCCTCAGTTAGAACTTTTTTGATCCCGTTTCCGTTTGTGAATTCTGAAAGCAAATGAGTGCAGTCGGGAAGTGACTTTAAAAGTGTACCATAATAGGGCAGCGCAGTGAACTCTGGGAGGGCCTGGCTGCTTGGGATCCATAAGAGGAAAATGATGGTTTGCTGTTGAGAAGGGGAAAAGAATACATCAGATAATTCCTCAGTGGGTAAATGTAGAGAGTAGATTCTAAGTGCCCTCTCATCGTTCCATGTTGTGTATACTGACAAAATGAACTAAGGGAAACGGTTTTGCAGTTATAATATGAACTTCTGGGAATCAAAGTGGGGGAACCTGTCTTAGTATAAGAAACATACCCTGTTCAATTTTTTCAAGCTGACCCATATTGAGGATTTCATATGAATACTGTAATCTAGGACACAATCACAAAACATAAATGCCTACATTGAATATTTTGAGAAACAAATCCTATGTTAAGCTGCATAGAAAGTCACATTCCTTTGTGAAGGCATTCGGGTTTAGCAGATTTTTTTCTTTTTTCCAGGCTATAACAGTTTGTCTTAGAAAATGTGAAATTTCAGGACCTGCAAGTGTGTATCACTGGGATGGGGTGAGCATCCAAAGAGAGAAGCCCAAGCTCCACTCTCAGCTGGCTCAACCAGTGAAGAAACCGCAGCCCATGAATCACAGTACTTGGCCAAAAATTTTGTGGCAGTACTCAGGATGAGCCAATAAATGCCTTCTTGGGTACCTTGCCTTGTTGATAGAGTAGGGAATTGGTGTGTCTTCTTGTCTGAGGTTGGTTTCTTTTTATAGGATATCTTGATATTTGTTTATTGTTTGATACATGGTATCACAATATCACCTGGGCTATAGTCCAGTGGTTTGACCATAGCTCACTGCAGTCTCAAACTCCTGGGTCCAAGTGACCCTTTTGCTCAGCCTCTGGAGTAGCTAGGAGTACAGGCCTCAGCTCCAACATTATGCTAATTTGTTGTTTTTTTAGTTCTTGTAGATAGCAGGTATTTCTGTATTTCCCAGACTTGTATTTAGTATTTTTTATTGTATAAATTGAAGGTTTACAACAGAACATTTTGATATACATGTACATAGTAGAAAAATTACTACCAGGTGAGCAATGTAACATATCTATCACCTTCCATAGGTGTGTCCCTTTATCTGTGTGTGTTTATGTGATGAGAGCCCCTAATCTATCTTCTAACAAATATTTAATGTACAATACTGTACCTTTATGCTCCTCTTACTGTACCTTCTATGTCTAAAATGTATTTAATGTAATTGCAGGTTGATACTCTTTAACCTACATCTTCCCATTTCCTCCCTCTTCCTCATACCTGATAACCACGATTCTATGCTATTTCTGTGTAATTGATTGTTTCCTAATTTCACAGGTAAGCAAGATCATGGAATAATTTTCTTTCCGTAAAAGGCCGACTTCACTTAGCATCATATCTTCTAGGTTCATCCATAATGTCGTAAGTGCCAGTATCTCCTTTTAGAAAGCTGAATAGTATAATAGCGTGTGTTTATATATCTATGTCTACAGGTATTCATAAATATGCACATCAGAATTACTTCATCAGTTCATCTGTCTATCTAAAGGGCTGCGGCATTAGGAAGGTTGAGAACCACTGGCATAAAGGCATGAATGCCGTGTGACGTATCTTTGTTAAGGGCCTTTATCTCATTAACAAGAGGGCCACCCACACGACCTGATCACCTCTTCATAGGGTAAAATTTTCAAAATGAAAATGTTTCTTCCTCCTGTTGAAGAAAACATGACAAATACAGCCAGGGAAGACCATGAGAAAACTGTTTAAAGGCAAAAATGCCTGGTAACAAAAACTTTCAGAAAAGATCTCCAGTACCACAAACTTGCACAAAGGCTATTACAACTGCATACAAAATATTTTTCTGTCAGGACATTTCCAAATCCACTGCCTAGCCAACCTTTAAATGGTGTCATTTTTGTTATTGATCCTTTTATCCAAAGGTAATCATCTCAAAACAAACATATCAAGTCCTCCTCATTTTTCTTTCAAAACCGTTGGTCTTTCTTTACCTCCCTGAACAGGCACATAGTTCCTTGTAGTCCCACCACAAGGAACATGTAGTCCCACCACATTGCCTTTCCATTTGTAATTAGGTAATTGGCAATATTATTGCATTGGAAATTAAGCTTCAACATGAATTTTTCAAGGTACACATATTCAAACCATAACAACCAACTGTTCATGTACCTTTTTGATATTTGCAAGTCTTTGGAAAAATATCTCTTTATGCCTGTTTTCATCATGATATTTCCTATCTTTCCGTTTTGAAAGTTAGTTGTATTTTGTGGATATTAATGTTTCATCAGATATATGGCTGATATATTTGTATTTATATGTAGTATCAACTCCCCCAAAATCTGCCTCAGTATTTGGTTCTCAGTATTTCCTATCTTTCCGTTTTAAAAGTTAGTTGTATTTTGAGGATCTTAATGTTTCATCAGATATATGGCTGATATATTTGTATTTATATGTGGTATCGACTCCCTCCAAATCTGCCTCAGTATTTGTTTCTCTTTGCTTCTTTGCTGTGCAGAATTGTTTTTTTCATTTCATGTCGGCACACTTGTTTACTTTTTTTCCCCTATGCTTCTGGTGTGATTTACAAGAAGTCATTGCCAAGGCTGTTTCTTTGTTTTAATTGTTTCTTTCCTTTTAATTGTGATGGCTTAAGTGTATTTGTCTACAGCTGTTAGTGACTTATCTACTGCCTATTACATCATATTCAGAAACATAGAGTGGTGCCTTTTGAGCAATATGGTAACTCCCTTCCTCTCTTATCTTTTCCTTCAAGCTATTTGCATGTGGAGATGTTTTATTTTTTTTCACTACTGAGCAAATATGCCTGACAGAAAAATCTACCATATTAACTTGGCAGAGTGTAAACCCAGCTGCAAGTGCACAGGCCAATATAATGAGACTGGTCCTCATTCCTGAATGATGACTGCCCTCTTCCTGTTTGATTGTGTCCAAGCACTCCTGGATAAAAAGACAATGAGTGTGTAGTGAGGAAAGAGCAAACTTAAAAAGTGGCAATTTACTCTTTCTCATTATTTGGAGATACTTTCAAAGAAAACCAAGATCACAGGCTTGTTTTGGTGGGTCACTGAGGAGGATCCACCAAAGTGCAACATGAGAGTACCTGGGCTTCTCCCCTCCCGGAGATCATTCCACTCCTTGCATGCTTCCCTGTTTCCATCATAGGGATGTGACAGGACAGTCATGCCCCTTATGGCCTCTATTTTTGCCTTGTGATCCTTCTGAAATCCTGAAACTCATCCATCATGTCACTACTTCTTCATTCTATCGGATTCTTCAAAAGGTTAAGTGTCAACAATGGCAGCCTCTAGGAGATGAAATTAGGCAGAGACCATACAGTTTGGGGTGGATCAGATGTTTGACCAGGTATTTTATTATGCACCACTTAGAATTTTGTTTTATGAATGAGTATGTATAGTTTCTGTGCTTACTAAAGTAATTGGACTAATATAGTAAATTCCATACCTTCAGGGAATCCAGAGTTCTTTAGCAGGTGGGATCTTCAAGATAGAAAGAATCTGTAAATTCAGAAAGCAAATGAAAGCAATAGAAAATAGAAAAATATGGTGTGTTTTTAAAGTTTTTTCTCTATTGCTTCCATTTACTTTCTGAATTTACAGATCCTAATGTTTAAAGTAACAGCAGTGCCCATGATAGAAATTAAGTAACAGTGAAATGCAGGTTTTTTTTTTTTTTTTTTTGACCAGGCTCAAAGTTTTCTCTAAAAAGGCACATGTATATAAAATCAACTCATTGTATCCCACAAATGCATTACTGTGGATATGATTTATGTATTTATAACATAATAAAAAATAAAATAAAATACACCATAATTTGGCTGTGGTAGGCAGACTGGAAGTGTGAGGGTGACTGACACAAATTGATTGCAGGAAAATAAGAAAAAGTGGGTCTTGATTTTGAAGGTCAGATTGATAAATAGAACAGCTTCACTTCAGTGGCTGAATGAGAAAAGGGGACACTAAGTGAGCACTCTTGATTTAATGATGTAGCTTACTGAATGACAAATTGAGAGAAATGACATTCATAATGTAAATAAATTATAAACATCATATCCAGGAAAATAGTATTAATAAAATAACCATCCCTCAAACTTTTTTCTTCATATCCTATGTGAAGGAATGCATTTAAATACATGACTGAGGGGGGCGGAGCAAGATGGCCGACTGGAAGCAGCTTCCAAAAGAGGCTCCTGTCCAAAAGGAAAAATAACCTCCAGAAACTGCGCAATTAAGCTGAAGACTGGGAGCCTAGCAGAGAGAGAGTAGTGATAACTGCAGGTCACCCCTGGTGAGGCAAGCTGCAACTCCAAGAAAGCAAGCTTCAGGTACAAAATTCATCTGAAAGGAAAAGTGTCCGTCCCCTCCCCCAAGAAAGCTGTGGGTTTTTTGATTTTCTGTTTCCTTTCCTTTTTCTCTTCATTTGCTCCTGCAGGTTTTCTACAGTCAAGCGGTGAACTGTGGACCTCTTGTCTCACCCCACAGAAGAGTGTGGGAAGTGTGGTCTGCTTCCCGCAGAGCGACCCTGATGTGACTCTGAACACTCTCTTGCTAGGCAGAAAAACTGAACTAAAGTTTTCCCCACCATTCTGAACTTATAGTACACCCTTTCCCTCTCATGTGTTGAACAAGAAGCCTAACCCCTGCTGAGACTGAGGGAGGAGGTTCTTGAGCAGCAAACCCCCTGCCTTCCGGAACAAGCGCCTCACTGGCAAAAGACTCCAGGCAGCTGCAGCGAGCCTCTCTCCTTCTGGCCAGGGAATCTGCCAGCAACCGCGTGCCCCATGCCCCACACCCAAAGCCCTCATGGCCCCTGCAGGCCCTGTGGGCCTGCACGTGGCACCTGCAGGGCCTCCGCAGGCCTGCGCCCAACCAGGAACACCCCCAGTGACCGTGCGGCCTGCTGCCCCGAGTCTGTTGGAGCTCCACAGGTCCACTTTCTGCCAGGGACTCCCCCATCGACCATGCGGGCCTGCACTTGGCACCCATTGGACCTCCACAGGTCCGCTTCCAACCAGGAACTGCCCCAGCAACTGCATGGCCCTGCGCCCCAAACCTGCAGGGCCTCTGCAGGTCTACCTTCTTCCAGAGAGTCTTCTGTTGACTTCCAGGTCTCCACAGGCCTGCCCCTGGCCAAGGACTCCCCTGGTGACCACACAGACCTGTGCCTAGCAACTGCAGGTCCGCCCCTGGCCAGGAACTCCACTGGAGACCATGCAGCACCACGCCCCTCACAGGCAGGGCCTCGACACCACTGCCCACAGCCAGGGACTCTGCCAGCACCCACATGGCTCCACACCCCATGCCTACCAGGCCTCAGCATGTCTGCCTCCAGCCAGAGCCTCCAGGAGCTGCACAACCCGCGTCCTTCCTCCTGTACCCTCCCTGCCTCTGCACCGGCCCCCCCCACCTGGCCAGGGAATCCGGAAACTGCTGGACCGGGCCCTCCCTCTGGAGCCCTCCCTGCCTCTGTTTAGAGCCCTCCTCCCAGCCAGAGACTGCTGGAGCCGTGGGCTCTCTTAGCCAAAGTCATTGGGCGCCTGGCACTCCTAGAACCGTGTGCACCATCCCCCACCCTGCTGCTGGATCTGGGGGTGCCACACTCTGGAGCTGCTCCCGCAGGCAGAATTTCCTGGCTGGGGCAGTCCCAGAGGAGCTACACAGGGTTACTCCCTACAAAGTTCCAGCAACAATAGAGTAATCCCGCTGGGGTCTAATCTTGGAGAGACACCTTCCCAAATCTGAGGACGGCCAGAGGCAATGGTGAAAAACAATCATGGGGCAGAATCAATGGAAAAACTCTGGCAATATGAATAATCAGAGTAGATCAACTCCTCCAAGGAACAACAAGGCAGACACAGCACAAGATCGTTTGCATAGGCAAATGGCTAGGATGTCAGAAATTGAATTCAGACTCTGGATAGCAAATATGATCAGCTGAATGGATGGAATTAGAGGAAATCTAACCAGAGGAAAGGATGGAATTAGAATTTCAAGCAGTAATCTAAAAGATGACCCAAAAGATGTCTCAAGAATTCAACGAATTCAAAGACAAAATGACGAAAGATTTTGACACATTGAGATAAGAAGTTGCAGCTCTCTGGCTCGGCACCTGTGGCTCAATGGGCTAAGGCACCAGCCATGTACACCTGAGCTGGCGGTTCGAATCCAGCCTGGGCCCGCCAAACAATAATGACGGCTGCAACCAAAAAATGGCTGGGTGTTGTGGCGGGCACCTGTAGTCCCAGCTACTTGGGAGGCGGAGGCAGGAGACTCACTTGAGCCCAGGAATTGGAGGTTGCCGTGAGCTGTGATGCCACGGCACTCCATCCAGGGTGACAGCTTGAGGCTCTGTCTCAATAAAAAAAAAAAAAAAAGAAGTTGCAACTCTCAAAGATCTGAGAAATACAGTAGAAACCCTCAGTAACTGAATGGAGTAAGCAGAAGAAAGGATTTCTGACATTGAAGACAAAGCTTGCTTTCGAATGCCTCCAAACCTCCAAAGAGGAAGAGAAATGGAAGGCAGAAACAGATCACTCTCTCAGAGAGCTCTGGGATAATTCGAAGAAAACCAATATTTGCCTCTTAGGGATCCCCGAAAGTAATGAAGCGGCTTCACAAGACACAGAGTCTCTTCTTCATGAGATTATGAAAGGGAACTTTCCAGACATGCCAAGAGATTCTGAAATTTAGATAGCTGACAGTTTCAGAACTCCAGCATGACTCAACCCAAATAAGACACCCCCCAGACACATCATAATCAATTTCACTGAAGTTAATATGAAGGAGAACATTCTGAAAGCAGCCAGATGGAAGAAAACCATAACCTACAAAGGGAAGAACATTAGAATAATTGCAGATTTTTCTGCTGAAACCTTTCAAGCTAGAAGAGGGTAGTCATTGACTTTTAATCTAAAACAAAATATCTTTCAACCCAGGATCCTGTATCCAGCTAAACTGAGTTTATTTAAGATGGATAAATTAAATACTTTAATGACATCCACAGGTTGAAGAAATTTGCCATAACTAAACCAGCTCTTCAGGATATTTTCAGACCTATCTTCCATAAGGACCAGCATAATCCTCCATCACTAAAGTAAACCCACTCAGAAACTTTTGATCAAATTCCAACTTTCACAGTGGCGAAAGGATTAAAAATGTCCACCGACTGTCAAAAGGCTTATCAATATTATCAATTAATGTGAATGGGTTAAATTGTCCTCTAAAGAGGCACAGGTTGGCTGACTGGATACAAAAACTCAGGCCAGATATCTGCTGCATACAAGAATCTCATCTTACCTAAAAAGATAAATATAGACTCAAGGTGAAGGGATGGTCATCTATACTCCAGGCAAATGGAAAGCAGAAAAAAGCAGGTGTTGCAATCTTATTCGCAGATACAATAGGCTTTAAACCAACCAAAATAAGGAAGGATAAGGACGGACACTTCTTATTTGTTAAAGGTACTACTCAATATGATGAGATTTCAATTATTAATATTTATGCACCCAACCAGAATGTGCCTCAATTTATAAGAGAAACTAACAGACATGAGCAACTTGATTACCTCCAGCTCCATACTAATTGGAGATTTTAACACCCTCTTAGCAGTGCCGGATAGAGGAGAACTTGGGGAAAGAACAGCTTTTTAAATAAGAAGTTATAGTGGAATGATCTGGTATTCATACTAAAAAAAAATGTGACTAAAATCCTGCTTTACACTTAACACAAAAACCACTTCCAGGTGGATTGGCAACCTGTTTGTAAATTGTTTAATTTGAAAATTTTCACATTTATGAAACAAAGGAAAATAACATGAAAAGCCTTTATATATTTTGTCAACTTGACAGCTAGCAACATTGTTCAATGAGGAAAGCAACGAACCTGGAACAGAAAGACTGATTTTGAGGACATATATCAAGTGAGTACCAGAAGGACTGGCAATGATATAAGTAGGGAAGATGGTGAAGAAAGGGCTGCTCCTTTGCCAACATGCTTTCTGAATAGTGGCCCTCAGTAACTTCTGGGGCACTCATTTTCAGAAAGTGGAACCTGGGACTTGGCCCAGGCTCAAAAGAATGCTATGTGGGCAAATGACGTGTTCTTTCCACTTATGATTACATTGGCTCCCCATGCTCACTTGTGGAGCTCTGCAATGCCAAGAACTGCAACCTGATTCTTTCTCTCTTTATTCCACAGAACAATGACAGGAAATGTTGTGCTGGTAATAGACAAACTGAATAGAACAAAGAGAATATGACTGACATAGGTGCACTGCCATATCAGGATATCCAGATGTTATGGGAAGAGAGTCCTATCTAATTTCCCATGAAAATGAGTGTTTTTTATGAGAGTGAGGAAATTAGGAACTTGGCCTCTTTCCTTCCTGGCCCAAGTGGAGGTGTCCTTTAGATTCTTTAGTTCATCACAAACAAAGGCCTTCTTGTAGAAATAGTGATTATGATGAGTACATTAGATTCTGTCCACCACAATCCATTCTCTGAACCCAGTCATCCACATATTTCTCATGCAAAATACATTCACCCTCTCTCAGGATCCCTCAACATCTTCAGCTACTACAACAGCAGTGAAGAACCCAAACCTCATCACATAAATCAGATTTGTGTGCAGAAGGGTCCCTTGGACAAAACACTAAATGGATCACAATGTCTATTTGTGGATCTTTGAGATAATAGGGACAAATTATCTGCTCCAAGATACCCTCTAGAGAACAATGGGACAGGCATGGGACAACAGCTGCATCATTCTTGTTCATAAAATGGAAAAATGGTAGGCATAAAACAATCCCTAGCCCATAGAATTTGTGAAAATAGATTGAGTTCCCTGTTTGGATTTTAATGCTTTTCAATAATTATCCTAGGTATCAGCTACTTTTCTTCTCTTTTGCTTTATCTTCTCTTTTCTTTTTTTTTTTTTAGGTAAGGTAACATGCATTTACAATTGAGAGTGCATAATAATTACTTTTCAAATTGTAACCAGATGTATGGAGACAAGGGCCCAATATACCTACCTTTCTTTTACCAGTCAAAAGTTTCTTTTGGTTTTATCCAGGATATTTAAAAGTAAGTGTTAAGACCCATTTTGCCTTCCAGACTTCAGTGTCTGACCAGTGAAATACCATCTAAGGAGTGACATGAATACCCCCAAAGCTTTAATTTGTCCACTGAATAACTTTATTTATACTTCATTCTCAGTATACAACATGCAGTTTACCAAATGCAAAAAGGCCATGCCCTGAAACTTTTATAGATGACTGTTCTCATGTGGACTCTTGACTCCACACTCCTTTTTAACTGACCCTCTGATTCACCATGATATCTTACCTAACTTTCAATTTCTCTTAGACACCCAAATCAAAATATCCCAAGAAATAGCACCATATCTTCCTTTGAACACTGTTCAGGGTTTAGGAATCACTGAGCAAATGAGCATGGAATCTACCTTATTAAGATTTGATTTCTCCTACATCCATTATGGGCTAAACAAATCCAAGAAAGTACCTTTTACTTTGCAAAAGAACAAAGCAAAATTTATTAGGAAAGCCAAGAGGTGACCATATTTTAATTTGCATATGTCAATATATTTAGCCAAACACTTTTACTAATGACTTCTCTTAAATTTCCAAGGGAACATGCACTGAAAGTCCACTGTATACTGTAACTAATCACAACATAATACAGTTTTTCCAGTTTGTTTTACAGAATAGCAACCTTTATTCATAAACCTGATCCAAAGTAGTGAGTGTCTAGACAAGTCATTCACAAACTTAGATTCTGAAGCTATGTAAGCCTTTTATTGCAAAGAACAACTTTTAACACCTAATGAGAAGATAAAGAAAGAAAACTGACAAGTAAAAGAAGAAAAGAGAGCAATGGAATCATACCCCAGAAGTCATCTTCTTAAAGAAGCACAAAAAACAGGCTAAGAAGATGACTTATGGGGTAGCTTTCATATGAAAGCTATAACCCAATTATAGCACAAGAATATGGAGAAAGGGGCAAAGGAGGGGAGGGGAGGGGGGAGAATAGGTGGAGGGAGGGTAATTGGTGGACCACACCTATGGTGCATCTCAGAAGTGTACAGGTGAAACTTACTAAATGCAGAATATAAATGTTTGAACACAATAACTAAGAAAATGCCATGAAGGTTATGTTAACCAGTTCTATGAAAATATTTCAAACTATTTATAAAAGCAGCACATTGTACCCCATGATTGCATTAATGTACACAGCTATGATTTAATAAAAAAAAGAAAAAAATATAGGCATTTCTCTGCATAATTCCTCTCTGTCTGATGTTGGTCCTGTGAAGTGCTTGGATTGTCCTCCCCTTGGCTCCAATGGTACCTTCACTATCTCCTGTGTGTGAGACATCCACAGAAGCAGTGATAGTGGTTGGAACTCCGCAAGGGCCTTGGAGAGTGAGAAGTGTCCCCCAAACAGGTAAGTCTGGATAATTTTTTTAAAATGAGGAGAGGTGTGGAACTCTTCTTTATCTGCAACAGTAGCCTAACCCCTACCCCATGCCCAGACCCTATGTTTTACCTGGGCCTCATATAGCCAGAGCAGCCTGTATCCTCTCCAAGCTGTCAGCAGGGTCAAATCTGTCCTTTTCCCCTATGTTCCAGCCATATGATCCTCTCAGATCTCTCTCATGGTGGTATGTATTTGGGATTCTGGCTCCCTGATTAAAAGGCTTTCTGAATAATATTCCCTCCCTGTATTCTCTGAGATGTGTGTCTAATCCTTATACAAAATGGATTGGGGTCCCAGGCCCAATGGAGGAACTATCCTAAGAGACAGGAGCTATAGGTTGGGAGTGATTTGTTGGAGAAAGAGAAAAACCTGTTGATATATTTCCTCAGTTTATCTACTAAAGGTTAGTCCCTTGACGACCTTCTGTTCTTAAAGATGTACATACAACATGGACATGTCTGATAGTCATAATTTTGTGAGTCTTTCACTTCTGACATTATTTAACATTGCAGTTACTCAGTGCATTGACATATTTTTGCCATTGTTAATAATAACATATTAAAAATACTCTATGTAAGTGATATCTACAAGAGGTTTTGTGTGTATGTATGTAATTATATGAATTTTCTCCAAGTTTCATGAGCAAATACCTAGCCTTACTTAATGATTCATTCTGATATTTTCTATTATATTTTTAGTCCATTTTTTATGTTCTCCTAAAATAATGTTAATGTAAGGCCAGCTTTCACCCACTAGAGAGGCTTCAGGTAGTAACTACATCCTCTAGAATCATACTTCCTGAAGCAACCCAAATATCATACTCTTTCCTGATTTGATCTCATTGAGAATTACTGGCACATGTGGTTTCAGAGATTGCCTCAGGTTCCTGTTGTGAAAAAAATAGAAACCCACTATGTCAAGACACTTTTGGAGTAACTAAGCTGAGAACTCTAAAAAATTCCCTTCTACTTGTACTATCATCTGTCTTTTGTCCTGGATCACACACTCACTCCAACTCTATTACATGCCCCTCCCCTCCACTGTGAAAAGTTCTTACTCCTAGCTTTATGTTCATGAAAGAAAACATCCATGCATTAGACCCAATCAAAATGGAAACATTTTGCTATTTAAAAGACACCACCAGGAGAAGCAAACTGCAATTGATAGACCAGGAAAAAAATGTTTGCCAACCACGTTATCAACATAGGATTTGTTCCCTAAATCAAGAAAAACTTTGAACTCAGGGGTAAGAAATGAGGAGTCCCATTAGACAATGGGCAAAAGATTTGAACACATGCTTTACCAAAGACAATATACAGATACCAAATACACAGATGAAAATAAGGTAAGTGTAATTTTTTAAGGAAATGCAAATGTCAATCATTGTAATATGCCATTTCATGCTGTTAGAAGAACTTTAAAAAATGCTAAGAATAGTTCTAGTGAGTATATGGAGCACCTAGATCTCTCATTCATTGATCATGGGAAAGCAAAATAATATGGGCTCTCTTAAAAAGTGTTTGAATGTTTCTAAAAAATATCACACATGCCTACTCTTTTCAATGTAAAATGTTTTTTAAATTATTTAATTTTCAAATTTAGAAAGTCATAATCGAATACAAGTATTGATTTTTAAAAATTTATTACACTGTGCATTTCAGCTTTACAACAGAGGAAAGTCATGTTAAATATCTCTTCTAGGATAAGAAATTAGAAACATATACTTCACATTTTTTATTAGGTTGTATAATTAATAGTTCTTTTAAATTTTCAAATTAATATGATCCCTTCACCTAGGGGGGCGTGCTGGACATCACTCACATTGTGCACATTAATTGAGAATCTGCCAATTGACTTCTCCTCCCACCAAACTTTCTGTCCCCTTCCATTTCTCCCCACCCCCTTGCTAGACAATATTTGTGTTTTATCTTTACTGTGGGCCCACCCACTTTATATATATATATATATATGTATATATATATATATTTGTGTATTTGTTTTGTTTTGAGATACACTCTCACTGTGTCCTGTCATCATACCTTATGGTAACCTCAAATGCTTGATCTCAAACAATCTTCTTGTCTCAGCCTCTTGAGCAGCTGGGACTACAGGTGCCCATCACAAAACCCAAATATTTTTATATATGGTGTCTAGCTCTCGCTCCCACTGGTCTCAAACTCCTGAGCTCTGTGTTCGTACTGTGCTTGTACTGGTGATACTGAGACAGGAGGAGCACTTGAACCTAGGAGTGAGATGTTGCAGTGAGCTCTGTCCGATGACACCTCTGCACTCTAGCCTGGCTTACAGTGTAAAACAAACCAAGGAAGTGCCTGGGTCTGAAGGGGCCTTTTGGATGGTCTCCAAGGCCAAGAAGCACATGGTTCTGCTCACCCGTCCAGCACCTCCCACGGTGGAGCAGATCCTGGAGCATGTTCAGAGGGTGCAGGCTGAGGACCCACTCTTCAGCACCCTGCTGGGAAGGCTCCCCAGGTTCCCTCAGGAATACAGAGGACTCAAACTCCCAGTGGAAGAAATTCAAGCAGCAGAGCTGGGCCTACCTGGCCATGAACCAGTAGCTGCCGGCCGGCGGTGACTGGCTGAAACAGAAATGTGTGTACCTTCAGCAACCCTGGGAGGATCTGGAGTGGGATGTTGGGCGGATGAAGCAGGTGGCACTGCAGGAGATTGAAACTGTGTTCTCTGGATGACCTCTCTGCGGCTCAACCTGGGCCTCCTCCATGGAGACCTACATGCGGGTTGACTCCAGGTTGCGACTTCACATGTGTCCCCAGCACCTGGGCTCACCTCTGTCATGCTGAGCTGGTATGACTGCCTAGCTGGCACTATCTTCCACATGCCCTGCTGGATGGAAAGGACTCCTGCTCTACCTTGATTCTGTCCCTCCTCTGATCACAGTGGTGGCAGCCCTAATTAAGAGATGGAATCTTTGGGGACAAGAACTACCTCCTTACTGCCCCAGGACAGACACATATCTGTCTGTCCTCCTCTGAGACCTGGTGCCAGGACCACAGTTGGGGTGTGGTACTGACTAGTTAGCGCTGGTCTAGTCACATGGGTGCCCACCCAGTGTCAGGACCCCCTGAGGGCTGGCATCAGCCACTGGTCTGGCTTCTTTTCCCTTTCACGGCTCCTTCCACATTTATCTTCACAATGACCCTGAGATGTTGGGGTGACTATCACCACTGCCTCTGAGACCCTGCCAGGCTCAGTGTCAGCCAGAGGCTGACAGGCTGGCTCATTAATCATTTCCCAGAGTTGGCTAGGGTCATCCAGGTCTTGCTGATGGCCACCCAGGTGGGAGCAGCTCCAGGGCCTGCCAGAATTCAGGTTCTGGCCTTCAGGCAGGTAGAGATTTGCAAGCCAGAGGACCTTGAAAAGGACCTTTGCCAGTAACAGTCAAATTAGACAGAAAGTAGAGACATGTGGATCTTAGAAGAGGTGGTTGGGAGGCCACCAGGGTACCCCTGGGTCTTGCTGGTAAAAATCTACCTTAAGTGCAACGGATCTGAGAGGTGCCTCTCCCAGCCAATCCTGAAGGGTCTGAAAAGAATGAGAATGGACCTGGAGAAACCCCAGAACAGGTGAAATTGAGGGCCCTGCTTTGTCCTGTTCAAGAACTGTGTGCACACAGAACCCATCATACCTAGAGGCCTGAGTGTGGGGCCTGCTCTTCTCAGACTTGTAGCTGATTCTGGAATATAGGAGATATATCCTTTTCCCCATGAAAGGGGCACATGAGAGACCTTCTGAATCAGTCTGTATTTTGGGGGGGAGGGTATTCTCATTTGTCACCTGACCTGGAAGAGCTTTCCTTTCTTGGCTGGAGTGAAACTCATGGGTGCTGTTTTAACATCCCTGCCAGGGTCTGAGATCTCCTGTCCCAGATCTCAGGGTGCTGCCATTCCTTCTCCCCACTTTGTTTCTTGCAGACCTGGGCCAGGGCAGTACTCTCTAGAAGTGACTTGATGTGAGCCCCCACCCCCAGTTACCCATTGTGTAGCCAATGGTTATAGTGTCAGTGGCAAGTGCTGCCTCTGCCTGACCTCAACTCCAAATGTCTTACAGATGTTCTCCTTCCTACATCCTGGTACCAACATCCAGGTGTTTCTGCCTGGCTTTGAGGGGGTCTGTCCACCCTCAAAAGCTCTACAGGGATCCTGGTGGACTTTCCTGCCAGCCTTACCCAGCTGCTCCCTTAATCCTAAATAAACTCAAGGCATGGGACTTGCCTCCATATGTCCAGCGAAGACTTACTACTTTGTTTCTGACAGGAGCGAGGCTCCAGGCTCATCCTGTGTATCCAGCATGGGCCGGGAAAGCCCTCTGCTAAACCCCCTCATCCTCAGCCCATTTTGGGAACAATATCCATAGGCAATATGGGGCGATTTAATAGCTCAGTTTATTAAAGGTGCACAGGAGTCAGGAAGCGAACAAACAAGCAAATAAACAAACAACAACAAAAATAGGAGATGACAGATGGATGATGCATACATCATTATGCTCAGTGAAAAGAGTTCAGTCATAAATGTCAACCTTACCTACTATATAATGCCCTTTATATAAAATTCTCAAAAGGTCAAAATTATATGTATATGTGCTTTTGTGTTTCCCATTTTTTCCATCCTAATTTTAATTTTTGTGCATTTGAAATGTTGGCTTGTTCTTTTGAGACATTTGCATGGAGAAATAATTTAGATTTACTAATGAATTATACAACTTCTACCTCTAGTGAAGATACAGTAGCAAGGACTGGATTTACCCACCTGCTGGAAACAATGAAAAAAGGAAAATACACACGTGGTTTGGAAGACACTCTGCTTACAGGCAACACAGGAGTCCAGGCTTCTTTCCTTTTGCAGTTTCACCTTATAAACACATGATCATCATGTTTGATGCCGAATGGAAGAAAAAGCATGGAAGGTTGCAAGCTGGATATCAACTATCTTGGCTTGGGAATTTCAAACATTCTATTTACTCATATATGTGGGGCAATGGCCAGTATTAGTCACGTGATTTTTAACATATTCTTTATTTCCTATCAATGAGTGTACATATGTTTAGGTGACATTGCTTTCATTTCTAAGGTAATGTTCAAGCCGTAGGTCATATGATTATTTTAACTACAGGAGCACTTGGTAAGGTAATCTGACCATGAATCCACGAAGGAGATGAAGACTAGATGTGGATGAGCACCTGGAATCTCTTCTATGAAATTTTACATGGTTGATACTCGATAGAGAACAACTTTAGAATATTTATGGTAATCACCCCCTCAATTTCCTGGCAATTCCGCAGCATGCCAAATTTCCTTGACAATCTCCAAATTTTTTGAGATGCTATACTGTTCGATCCCTGTATGTTGAACAGTTTGCTGCCAAACACAGGTTCACATCAAGTAACATTAAAATAAAAAGACCCTGTAAAATCTCAGCAGAGAGTCTTTGCCTTTTTAATTCCATAGTACCTTTGTGCACTGACATATGTAAAGATTTCAATAGTATGACACTTTTCTTCTTCTTATTGATGTATGGCTAAATCTGTGAAGTACTGCTAATTTCAAACTCACAGAACATATCTCAAGACTTGTACAAATGCCACTAGACACAAGGAAAAACCAGAATTTTCTTGTGGGGCAAGCAGAAAAATAAGTGGGAGTGAAAGGATACTGAATGATTTTTATCTTTTCCAAGCAAAGAACAACATACCTTCCAGAGAACCACATTTTATCTCTGAGGATTCCAGGGATTTTAGAAAATCAATCATAAGTTGATTTGTGCTAAGCAATTATCCCCATGATATTTGGTATTTCCTCATCTATCATTGATGAGAAGATCTTAACCACATAAGTAAGATCACTCATAGGTCTGTGGTCTCATCAGTTAGTCTCAAATGCAATAACTAGAAGAGTACAGGTGAAACATACTAAATTCAGATTACAAATGTTTTCATAAAATAAATGATAAAATCCCATGAAGATTATGTCAAACAGTTGGATGAAAATATTTCAGATTGTATATGCAGCCAGCACATTGTACCCCAGGAATGCATTAATGTACACAGCTATGATTTAAAAATGAATAAATAAATAAATAATTAAAAAATTAAAAAAAATAAAAATAAAATTCTACTGCAAATATTTGGGTGGATTCAAAATCTCCTCTCCAACTTTACCATTATATCTGTTAAACTAGTAGATTTTAGGCAAAACTGGACTATACTTAGCTCTGTAGGAAAACATTTTAAGGATGTGGTAGAGGCACACAGTTGGGTGGTCAAGTCATATTTCTCAATGCAAAATCACCTCTACATGGAACAGCATGTTCCTATGAGATGAATACAAGTGATATTGGTGGGATTGCCAAGGATTTGGAATGCTCTAAATTGGGGGAAAGGCAGGTGATTCTGCCCTGTTTTTTTCACTTGAGATCAGGGTGCAATCTTCAGAGAAGGGTGTCATGAAGGTCAACAGGTCAAGTTCCAGTTTGCACAAGAGGACACATGGGGAAGACTTAGGGAATGGGTGCTGTAATGCACAGAGAGAAACTGCCATCCCCTGCAGAGTCGGCTCTGAAGGAACACTGGGGTTGATCTAATTAAATCAAACACACACACCATCCTACCTGATATTTAAATCTTATTTCAACTTTCCTCCTCTATACCTCATTTATGTTTATTGGCTACAACATCCATCCATATGTATCCTGAGAGGCAATAAGGATAGTGACAAGAGAAAAAAAAAAGACAAAGGTTTGACTCAGACTGGGAAGAGTAGAACAAAGTAAGCTGTAGAAGAATTCAAGGAAGCCACCTAGATCCAGCTCTCTAATGTCCTTGACATTTGAAATTGAATCACATTTGAAATTGAATGCAATCCTTCTCTCAGGGGTGGGGGAAATTAGAAGAGGGACTTTATGCAACCAATGCAATCAGTGTAACCTAATTTTTATCCTAATCAGTGTACACTCAATGAATCTCAAACTATAAAAAAAAAAATGAAATTGGACAGAATCACAAAGACTCTGAATCTGAGAACTGGAAAGTTTTTAAAGTAAATACAGCACATGACACGATACTTGATGTAACTTAGAATGTCAACTCACAGCAGTTATTGTCATGATCCCAAAGTGTATCCCAAGTCCTAACAGCCTTCCTTGTGTGTTCATGTGCCTATGTGTAAGGATTTTCTAAATCCAGGGTTTTGCAGAAAACAGAGAATTCAATGGGACATGAAATAACAAATCACACCAAAACGTCCTTCAGCAAAGTAACATTTTTGACTTGGAGATTGTTATCTAATTTGAAGGGGCTGTATATTCTGCAACTTAATGTAATTCAGATTTCATAGAATTTCTGTCAAGGACCAATTCCTCTCTTTGTTCAAGGTGCTGATCTACACTTATCCAATGCCCTCCCGCTTTTAGTTTATTTCTCCTGTACCAAAAATTTACCCTTCCTTGTTGTTAGCCAAATTACACTGAAGACGATCTATTTACATTTTTCTTTGAAACAAGTGGGCACTGGCCTTACTGGACCATGGCAGAGTGCCCCACAGTAGATGTCATGTATCTAAACTCAAGAGAATATCATCCTTATTTCTCATAAACTCATTGAAGATAAAATACAGCACTTGGTTTCTATACTATATTCAATTGCATTCAGAGAGGAATGAACGATAACTTCCTCTCTTGTCAGAGGTGAGAATCTCTCTCTCGTATACCCATGACCAAAATGTAAAAGCACGAGTTTTTCACTATATGCTTTTGGGCTTCAATGCTGACATACACTATTAGAGTGTCTAGTCCTGATCACAACGTCCTCAGCCTCACCTTGCACAATATCTAGCTTAATGAAAAAATAACTTCCACTAAAATATATTAAGTTATCAAAACCCACAAATACCCATGCTTCAAGGGTAAACACTTACTGGACTGGCTCAGATGGACTGTCAATCTCACCCTAATTCCACCTTCTTTTAATTAAACTTAATGTGTTAGAAGATTCTACCACAATTCCTAGAAAATTATAGCTGCCATGATAAAATTCTACGAGTAGGTCCAGAAACATTAATCCCAACATCCCCAGTACCATTAAAATGCTGCCCAAACATCAGGTGTTCAATTCAAGTTATGGGTTAAAGAAACCAATAAACATGGGATCTAATTTATTAATATTTATTTCATATACACTCTGGAAAGAGCTAAGTAAATTGATGTAAATATTATATAAATTTTCAAAACAAAGACAAAGAAGATAAAAACAATACAGATGAATATGTTTTTCTAGTTCTCACAATTGATCCTAACTATCTGAATGCTGAATTCTTCCGTAGTTCAGACAAATGCCTATCAAAATGCCATGTTATCTCACATCACAAAATAAAATGAATGGTTTTATAGCGCAAGGAAAGCTTTTATGATTCAACCTCATGAATAGTTTTCAATGTGTCACCAAGATCATTTTCAACATGAAGGTACTGAAGATAATTAAACTTCTACTAAAAGAAATAACACGTGCATAATACACTCATTTAAAAATAAAAGGAGAAATTGTCAGCTTACACATACAAAATAGGCACATATAGATAACAAACACTTTTTCCCCCCCGCTCCACCCTGGACCTACATTCTTTGAACATGAACTGCTCTCTTCAGATACGTGAAGAAGGGACCTCTCATTTCACTAGGTGTGGGAGAAGCTGCCAGACACAGCACTGGAACTCGCAGTGGCCATGGATATGGAGGCAGC
>CAUYRH010015947.1:0-14727 GCA_963574655.1 Perodicticus potto | reverse complement strand
AACATTCTTGTACATGGGGGAGACACACGGATGTATTTCTGCTGGGTATAAAGCAAGGAGGGGAATTCCTGGGTCACAGGATATGTAATGTTCAGTCTGGTAGTTGGTGTCAACTGGTTTTCCAAGTGGTTGTACCAACTGACTCTCCCACCATAGAGGATGAGAGTTCTGGTTGCGTCTTGTCCACACTTAAATTTTGTCTCTTTCATTTAAGCCATGCTAGTATGCATTGTGATTTTAGCATTCATTTTACAGCTAGAATCATTTTAGGGGCAAACTAAAAAACCAAATAATACAAAACATGATAAGCAAACTATTAGAACCTAACACATGCCTTTTAAAAATTCATCCTTTCCCAACTGGTTATTTGACCAACTTCTAAGAGAACTACCTAAATACTATCAACATTCTACCCCACGGACCTGTCAGAGACTGTTGGTGGCCCAAGAGCCTTGTGCCTTTTCCCTGGGGCTTAGTCACACTTTAATTGAACACTGTGGGGTTAGTGAAAAGCCTCTTGAAGTCCAGACCAGCCCTAGACAAGGTGAAAAGGGCTGGGAGTTCTGAGCTGCACATATGGTGATCATAGTTCTCTGGACTTTTCTGGGATAGAACTAATTATCCCACTGTCTCCAGAAAATCTGATACCATATTAAATTTCTTCCCTGTATGAGGCACTATAAATAGTGTAAGAGGTACTCAAAATGCTCACTGCACAAGGGCACCTTGCTGAAGGAGTGAGAAGGGCTAAAATCCAGCCCAGGCTCTGCTCACCGAGGCTTGTGCCTTCAAAGCTACAGATGTTCAGAGGAGCCATCTTTCTCCAGTTCACATAAGGCACTGCCTAGATTAGCATGGCTCTTGTCCCAGGACTAGCCAGAGTGACCCTGGAAGGGATGCAAATCTGGATACTCATCTCAGAACCAGCCCAGGGTTTTCCCCACCCCTCACTCTTCCTCATCATCAGTATTATTGCTAATCAGTCGAAGCTTCTCAGTCTTCTTGGCAGTAGCTCCAGAGCCTCCAGTTCTGCCTTTTTCAGTTAAGCATCTTTTCTCTTTTGGGTCTGCCAGTCCCCACCCTGATTTTATTCTATACCAATGACTCAGAACAGTGGTTCCCAAACCTGGCTGCACGTCCACAACATCTTGGGAGTTTCTTCCCGCTACAATACTATTTTAAAATTATTCAGACACTGTCAGGTGCAGTGGCTCACACCTGTGATCCTAACACTCTGGGAAGCAGAGGCAGGTGGATTGCTTGAGCTCAGGAGTTCACACCTGAGCAAAAGAAAGATCCTGTCTCAACTAAAAAGAGAAAAACTAGCCTTGCATTATGGCGGGTGCCTGTAGTCCCAGCTACTGTGGAGGCTGAGGCAAGAGGATCACTTGAGCCCAAAAGTTTGAGGTTACTGTGAGCTACGATGATGACACAGCACTCTATCCAGAGTGAACAAGTGAGACTCTAAAATAAATTAAATAAAATAAAAATAAAATAATTTTTCAGACACAGAGAAAAGTTGAAAGTTATATAGTGAAAATCAATTGTCTCTTTACCTAGATTCTAAATTGATATTTTATAATACTTGCTTTATCATATATCTATTCATTTCTCTCTCTCTCTATCCATTCATTAATCCTTCTTGTTTTCTGGATACTTCCAAAGCACATTACAGATATCAGCATAAACTTCACCCTGGGGAGCTTTATAAGAATGCCAATGCCGGGGTCCCAGCCCAGACCTCAGTGTCTCTGAGACAGAGCCTGGGCCCACTATCAAGTCACTTCTTTGGAATGGCTCACAAGGTCCTATACCATCCAGTCCTTCATGACCTTGACCTTCCCCTTTCTTTGCTCACACCCTCCAGCTACACTAGCCTTACTGACACTGGACACATCTGAGCTTATTCCTGCCTCAGGGCCTTTGCACCTGTTGCCCCTTCTATGTGGCACATACGTGTACCTGGGCATGGTAATCTCCTTGGTATCATGTGGGTCTGGGCTCAAAAGTCACCTCTTCAGAGAGTCTAACCCTGACCAGTCTAGGAGAGATGTCTTCACCTCCCCAAATCCCCACCAAAAGTATTCCATTTTCTCTGAAGCACTACAACCTGACATTATTTTGTTCACTAAGTTATTTACTTGCTTATTGTATCCCAACTCTCTCTCCCCGCTCTCTCTCTCATAGTAACCTCTGAAAGAGCAGGAGCCCCATCTGTCCTAATGCTACATACATCCTTGGTACCTACAATAGTGCATGGTAATTAGCAGGTGTTTGGGAGGAACACTTCTTCTCCACTCCTTGTGTTTCCATGTAGAGGGACCTCTATTTGAGTGACACTTCTGCTTCTTGCCCCATTGGCAAACATTTCTTAATTGCATACAGCTAATCTACCTAGGAAAAAACTTTCACGTGGGAGTTTAGTTCTACTTTCTTCTATCTCTGCCAAAACTGTATGAGGCCATGAATGATTCTGGGTAAGAGTCTCTGTTCTACAAACCCTAGTGTTCCTGTGGGGGAACTTGCTCAAGTTCTAACTGGGAGCTGGGGCATCTTGGGGCCAAGAGTGAGCACGGTTACTTGGCTGCACACCTAAGCTGCACGCTCACCCTAGCCTTTGTTAGAGATAAAGCACAACTTCTGGCATCCTGTGTTTGACTCCCATTGCTTTAGAACTCATCAGGAAAAGACGGTGCCCTTTATGGGGACCCCTAAAATCCCAGTTATAGGTGCTCAGTATTGATTGGCCAGAACGAATGAAAGTTTAGTTTTAAAAGTCTCACAAGTGATTGTGATGTGTAGCCAGGCTTGGGAATCACTGATTTAAACACTCAGTTCTCTGGAGCCTGGTGAGGGTGGAATACAGAACCACAGATGGGAACAGGGGGCAGATGTTCCCTAAATCAGGATGAGCTGGTTTTATAACAAATAAAAAACATAAGCACAGGGTTGAAATCATTGAACTTACTCAGAAACTCTTTAGGTTTCCATTTTTCTTTGATGAATATGATTCCTATGATGGAGCTAGCTGAAATACAAAACACAGGGGAGAGAGAATGAGGCTGCTTGTCCATTAGAGGGCATCCCTTCAGCCTTGCTCTCTGGGCTGGCTCATTTGCACTGGAGCCTGGTACTTCCCAACCTCTTACACTCCATAGCTCTCTCTACCCCTGATTCTTTTGTTATTCCATCTCTGAAAGGCAGACTGCTCTATGAGCCTTCCTGAGGATTTCCTACCAGGCCACATGCACTGTATGTTGAATGCTTGCTGTATGACAGGTGATTTGCAGAACTGATTTCTGGCATGTCAACCCTTACAGGTGGGTGCTATCATTATTCCTATATGACAAATGGGGACACTAAAGCTGAATGAGGTAAGGGACTCATTCAAGATCATGCAGCTGGTATGCGAGTGCTTCTTCCTCTGCAGCACCCACTTTTGACATTTCCCCTGGTTCTCTTCTCCTCCTGACTCTTCCATGTTGACAGATATGTTTGAAAGCCCCTGGGACTGCCCTGAAGCATGGGGTTGGCAGTCACTGTGAACAGACCTGGGTCACCATCCCAGTTCTTCTTTCCAGCTGCATGTCCTTGGGTAAGTCACTTCACCTGAGTCTCAGTTCTCTAGTCTGTGAAATAGCATGTTGAATCTAGTTGGTTTGCTGATTGTTAAATATTCAGAAAATCAGTGGTAGCCTGAAATTATTCAGTGGGATCAATAATGTGTACATCATGTAAATCGGCAAACACTACAAACCAGGTCTTCCTTCTCCTCTTTCCCACTTTTCCTTTCTTTCTCTCCATCCCTCCCTCCCACTTTCTTCTCCTTTGTGTCTCTGAAAGACTGCTTACCAGAACACCACTGAAAATAACTATTCTCTGAGTTATAGGGACAATTATTTAATAAATGAGATAACATACATAAGTCATTTGGCATGCCATAAATGCTCAAAGACTAAGTTGTTATTATTAAAGTACTTGGGATGGATTAAGATAGATTAAGGCATAGGTATCCAATAAATGGTATTATTATTTTTAATGTTATTTTTCACTGGTGGGTGACTTCAGAAGCTTTAGAGCCCTTTAATTTCTTTCTTTTCTTTTTTTTTTTTGAGACAGAGTCTCACTATGTCGCCCTTGGTAGAGTGCCATGGCGTCTTAGCTCACAGCAACCTCAAACTCTTAGACTTAAGCGATTCTTTTGCCTTAGCCTCGCAAGTAGTCTGGGACTATAGGCACCCACCACAATGCCCGGCTATTTTGTTGTTGTTGTTGTTGTTGTAGTTGTCATTGTTGTTTGGCAGGCCTGGGCTGGGTTCAAACCCGCCAGCTCTGGTGTATGTGGCTGGCACCCTAGCTGCTCAGCTACAGGTGCTGAGTCTGAGCCCCTTAATTTCTAGTGGCTGATATCTGAGGTCTCATCATTATAATTTAGCCCGTATTTTTAAGAATTTGGTTTTTGATTCTTATAAAAATTCAAAAACTAATACTTAAATCACTGATCATCCAGATACTTATTCCTCACTATGAATAAAGGTTCTGGGAACCCTTTGCAGATGCCAGCAATGGGAAGAGCAGAGAGACAAGGGTACAAATCTAACGACCTAGAAGGGCTGGGTGGTAACATAAATGTAGAAAATGAACCAGAAGACAGACAATAGGGAAAGGTTGAGACTACGGCAAACTACTTGCCTCAAATGAAGACATTCTAATTACATTTCAAAACATACTGTGTGGGAGAAAAGACATCATGTCTGAGCACCTCATTTACCTGGGAGGCTACTAGTTTACCAACTCTAGCTAGGAAAAAGGTGGGTCTTATAACAAAACCCAGGAAAGCAAAAAGGTTCCTGCTCCTTTGGCAACTCTTGCTGATTGGTAGTGACTTCCTGAAGTGCTGAGAATGGGAGGCCCCATCTAGAGTTGATGGGAAGGAATGCTATAATCGATTGATGATGTCTGCCTTGAGCACAGGAGGGAACACATAGTTAACATCCCTGCTATAAAAGAGGCCTTAACTCCAGGAGGAGTAAGACCCAAAATATGACTTTCTCCTAACAGCAGGGAAGAACATCTCAGCAAAGTATTATGTACAGCAAAATAGAAGGAAACATTTCAAAGCAAGTTCAGTTGTCCCAGCTTCTATGTACAAAAAGCTATTGTTGGCTAATCTACTAACGTCTTTTAAGAACAATTCCTTGTCTAAGTCTATTTTATTTGTGATCTCACGGAACATTAAACATCCTTTGTCTTTTAGTGCGAGGCGGATGTGGCTATACTTCTAGAAACACCAGGTCACTGATGACAGAAATCATGGAAAAAATGGCAGATGAGAAAGTCAATGATGTTTTTATTTATTTATTTTGCCGTTTTTGACTGGGGCCGGATTTGAACCTGCCACCTCCAGGATATGGGGCTGGCGCCCTACTCCTTTGAGCCACAGGTGCTGCCCAGGCAATGATGTTTTTACAATGGTGTCAGTTGATGTAAATAAATCAGAGAATAAGCTGAAGATGCATTTCTTAGAGGTGTTGGGTATGTGAGCCCTGTGAAAGCTTACTCTATCTTGACAGTTTAAAGATGCATAGGACAGGGTTTATCTTCCTCCTGCAGTAGAAACGAAAAGCAATTCTGAGAAGATTTCTGAGCCTTAAACAAATTCTGGAGCCAGACATTCTGGTTCATAGCCCAGTCCTGTTACTCAGCCCTTTCGTCACTTCATGCCTCCATTTCCTCACCTATAAAATGGGGATAATAAGAGCATCTCCTTCAAAAGGTAGCTAGGAGGACTAGCAGGATTAAGATCTGTAGAGTGCTCAGAACAAGGCCTGGTGTGCACAAAGCCCTTAGTGTCAGGCTGTTATTATCAGGGCAAAAGCTGGTTTGATCCTAGTGGTGACTCTGTTGGCCACACAGGTGGGGGAGCCCCAGGGGAAGGGCGGGGTGGGGCCCTGGTCTTACCTATTACGGAGACTGCGCTGAGAGGCACGATCAGGGAGAGCGGAGCAAAGGCGTAGGAGGCGAACACGCCCAGTTCACCCAGCAGCATCAGGGACAGGCCCAGCCACCACGTCTTGGTCTTGAAATAGGCCCGGGGGTCCTTGGAGCCTGCGAGGCGGATGTGGCTATACTTCTAGAAACCCAAGAAAGAATGCAATTTGCCCAGGTGTGTGGGGAAAATAATTCTATGATATGCACATCCCACATCTATTCCCCCCCACACCCCCGTATTTAAAAATAAATTGGGAAGACCTGTCAAGTTCTTCTGGCATCCTTACTCTGAGAAAAATAAAGCAGCAAGATTCTAAATACTAGATGGTTATCCCAGGACAGGAGGTCTCCACCTGGCTGGGAAGCCTTAAAAGGTCCCTGAGAAGCTTTGAAAAAATACACATCTGAGCCTCATCCTCAGATTCAGCCAGAGGGGAGTAGGAGTGAGGCCTGGAAGAGAACGAACATTCCTAACACACAGCCAGGCAGTCTCGGGGTGGGCACCATGGTCTCAGGATTCCACTGTGGCCTGCGCCTCAGATTGACCTGCTCTACATTTGGGAAGCCCACTCGGCTACCCCCACTTCTGCACACCATGCCAGCAGTACCTCCTGGAGGTGGGCATCAGTGGACCTCGCCCTCCCTGGTATGGATACTTGGTTCAAGCACGGCCAATATTCTTTTTGGGGGAAATGTGAACTTGGGACATAGAAATCAAGACAATAACCAACCAAGGCTAGAAATTCACATTGACTTAGAGGGCCAAGCCTGTTGTTTGGGGAGGACCATGATGCAAGCTGCATAGACGCAGATTAGTAAGCAGAGATGCTGGTCTGCAGACAGAAGAGAATGAAACCACACAAGCAGATAAGAGACACAAGCAGCCAGGTTCAGCAACACCTGGAGACACTCACACACACGCATGGGAGCTGAGATGCACAAGGCACAGGTGGACCAGACACACACGTGTCTGCAGGGATTACAGGCTCACGCCTGCTACAGGGAGGGAGAGCAGGTCACTGCAGGCAGTGGCTGGGTGGTGCTGGTGCAGTGAAGGCCACCAGCGTGCTATGGGATCTATCCTGTTAGCAAGTGGCAAGGGTTAGTCTGAGTTTCCCAGAAGCAGTCCCTGAGACAAAGACTTCAGAGCAGTTTGGAAGCAATTTGTTTGGGAGATGATTCCAGGAAACACAAGGGAAGATGAAACACAGGGAATGGAGAACCAAGGAAGGGTGCAACAATGAGTGAATTAGTCCCCTGGGCAACTGGGCTCAGTCTCACTGGGAACACTCACAAAAACCCTGTGAAATTCACCTTGGAATCATTCATTCTGCCAGAGGATGGGAACCTGGGGTATTTATCTACTGATCCCTATAACCCTCTGGCTGAAGGCAGCTCCAGCAGTGTTAACAGCCCCTTCCCCAACACACAGCTACATCTGCAGGCTGGAAAACCACTCCCTGGAGCCCCACGAGAAGCTCCTCAAGCTACCAACTTGCTCCAAATCACCGCTGCTTGTGAATTTCAGATGGGCCAAAGGGATGGGGGTGGGGGTGCCTATCTACAGCAGTACTACCGGGCAGCCCTGGAGATTTCCAAGTAAAGGACACTGCTGTAATCAGAGTTGATTTGATGAAACTATGATAATTATGGCAGCCTCACAGCAAGGCAAACAGGAGAGGATGAGATCAGAGCCAAGGAGGCCAATTAGGAGGCCACTGTACAGCCCGAGGAGGCAGGTGAGGACCAGGCCAGGAGGGTGATAGTAGGGATGAAGGAGGCACTGAATCAAGACAGATTCTGGAATAGCCTATAGGTACTGTCCCTAGTATAACCCAGGGATGTAGAAGGCAAGTCCCCACAGAAAGGAGGCAGCCGCACCTGTCCCAGACAGTACTAGAGACTGAAACTTACCTGCAGGTTAAGGGCAATGCTGACCACAAGGTGCCCAAAAATCGCCAAGAGGGCGCCGATCAAATTTTCCTGTAAGGAAAGTCCACAGGAGCAGATGTGAGTTGGGCCTAAGTCAAGGGGCCCCAGCACACATTTGACACTCAACTGTTCACTAATCCAAAACAGGAAACAATATCCATCACAAAGCCACACTCCAGGCCTTTGATTGCAATTTTACTACCTATCGTTAATCTGGTAGTTTTGCTGGTTTATAAAACACTGCTCTGAATTGGATGCTTCCAGAAACCACCACCCAGGCCTGGCGTGACAAGGCCTAACCTTGTTCTGCTATTCCCTTTAATGAACTGACTTGCCACTATCTTGTGCAGAAAAGTGACATTCAGAAATCAGAACTTGTAAGAGAAATATAGGCTGCGATACTTTTTGCTATCTTAATAATGTTTCTGTGAACTCAATCAACTGGCTAACTTGCTTAGGTCATTTTCAATTATTTAATTTTCTAAAAAGTTAATTTACGTCACCTTACAAGAAAGGTTCAGATTACTTGCCACGGTATTTTTTTTAACTTTGTGAAATAATTATCAAACATATATTCAATGTAGAATAATTAGAAAACACAGGTAAATAAAAAAGAATAACAACGTGATAGAAAAGTTGCCTATAATTCTATAACCCAGAGATAATTACTGTAATCATTTTGGTTCTTCTTCCTGCAAACTTTTTTCTATCCATAAATTTAGACATCAGTGGAAATGTTTACCTTATAAAAATAAGGTTACCGACCCACCCTGGAAGGATTCCTTTCCTGGAAAGCATGGCCCTCCCAGGAAATAGTGAATGGACCAATCCAGACCTCCCTAACCTTGTCCCACCTACCTGCCCAGGTAAAGCAATGGGCAGACCAATCCTGGCTGCCCTAACCCTTTAAATCCCTGTCTGCCATAGCCCACTTGTGGATTTCTCTCTAGTTAGGGCTCTCACCCCACCTATACTCCAGGTGGAATAAAAGCCACTTGAATTGCATGAATTGCACTTGACCTTAGCCGAAAGGCCGAGAAGTGATAATTGAACGAATTGGATCTCCATCTTCTTTTCATCTTGTATCTTGGAATAATTTTATCTTTGGGTTCAGAATATTTCATCTATGAATCTACCAAATGGTGTAAAATTTATGTGGACTTTTTTTCTTGGAAAAGTGTGTGTAGTTTTTATCAGCTTTTCAATGAACCCATATGTCCCCTCTCCCCCAGTTTTTGGACTAATATCTTAGGATCTTGGATTTTATGGCATTTCTCAATTTCTGCTTCTATTTTATTGAGAATTATGGCTCTATTATTCAGATAATACAAATATATAACTTCCTTCAAAGGAACAGTCTACTGAAGGGCACATGGGGATCAACAATGTCAGTCCTAAGAAATAAAAAATGAAATCAGGTCAGAGAGGAAATTCTTTTTATTTATTTGTTTATATTTATACTTTTTAGGAAATTCTTATTATTGGGCGTTAGAGGTCCTGTTTCTCTGAACCCAGTTGACCTGGTTTGATTACTTGACTGAGCTAGAAAGTTCAACCAAGGCACAGTGGTAATTGAAATAAAAAATGAATGGAAACAGAAAATAAAATTGGAGCACCAGAGGCAGCATGAATAGAAAGTAAAAGTAACCTGCATGAGTTTCAGTGTAACAAAGAAATTTTATTTGGGAAGAACGAAGTTTAGAGCACTTCCAAAGAGAGTTGAAAGTGGGTTCCTCTCATGGAGGAGAAAAGGTGATAGAGACTGAGATGCATAGGTATAAATACTCTCTTTCTCTCCCTTTGAAGTTGGTTGCAAGTCTTTCATTGGCTTCTCTGCACCTCCAGAAATTATTGCCCTTTTCTATTGGTTATTTGATTATTGTCTTTTTCTATTGGTCATTTGTTACCTAGGTTACCTCTTACCCACATTCTTGTGGGCCCTCCACACTTCCTTGTTCAGCAGGCCAGGCTTTTCTCCTATCCCTCTTGAAATCCCTTTCTCAGTGTCTCTTCTTATACATAAGATAAAGTCACGTATTTCATTAGAATAAATGTGAATAATTTCATTATAGTAAATGTGAATAATTTGTGTTAGACTGTGGTATTTCTCAAAACATGGATTAAATAAATCAGAATTACATAGACCTTAACATTAGATAAAGTAAATAGGAACTTTGAGGGGTGGTGCCTGGGAATCTGCAGTTAAATTTCTTTGGTAATTCTCACAGACAGTGAAGTCTGAGAACCATCAATGGACAGTATATTTAGAGACTACAATCATTTTTCTTTTAATGACAAATGAAATGCATAAAAATATGGAACTTTTTGAAAATACAGCTGGAGTTTTAACCAGCTAGTCAATGTGGTCAATTAAAAGTAATTAATTTTATGCTGGATTTGGTTACGGTATTTTAAAAAAAAAAGTGATATTATGTGTACACCTAACGGAAAAACTGGCATCCCTTTGTTGAGACTATTTATGAAATGCTATCTTTTGAGGGAACATTTAGATGGCACCGTGTCTGTCTGGTGGGAAAAGGTTTTCAGCTCTTGTCTGTTGATCTTGAGGTTTTCTTGCACTGGGGAATGAAACGTTCAGTGTGTTTATATCCACGGAAGCAGAAAGCACTTTCTTTCCCCCAGCCTCTTCTTCCTAAGATGTCATATCTTAAAGAAAAACAAAACAGAAAAGGAACAAATTTATTCTCAGGGAGCTTGGAGGAGCATGAATTATTTATTCTTAGAAATCCTCTACTATCTTTGCATGAAAGAGAGCCCTATTATTAAAAGTGAATGTTTCTTTTCTGCATGTCAATAACCAGAAGATCAGAATGGACTGGCTGTTAGATAGCTTCCTCCTTGGAGACTGAGCTCCCCAAGGCAGCCTCTGCAGCGGCTAAGTTATTTTTAAGATGATAAAATCATTCTAACTGATATATTAACACCCACGATTGATGTGACAGGGTCTGCCACTGAGGCAGTCTAAGAGGAAGAAAGGCCATTAAAATGATCCCAATTACCTTTTAATTATGAATTAACATATTTGCATAAATCACAGCACAGAGAATTTCCGGGTACATGTGAATGTTTGTGTTTAAATTGCCTGGGTTTATTAGGTTCCTTATTTTCTTTTAGCTAGGTCTAGCAGTAAATTCTCTACTACCTTCATCCTGAGCAGAGGAAGTCAATTCTTCTTGCCTGGGGAAAAATTTAAATTTTCCCTTGATGCCAGTAATCTCATTTTCCTTCCAGGCAGTTGTGCAAATGAGAACAATTGCTTTTTGTCTTTTCCAGTTCATAGTGGGCTTCTCTAGACCCAAAAAAACATGGTGCTTCCTTGATAAAATAAATTTTAGTTAGGAAAAGGCAGAAAGGCATTTTAATCCTGGAGGGATGAAAAACAAGGGAGAATTACAAATTGCGCTTGTCATTCTGCTGGGCAGTGGTCTTGGTAACCTCTTGTGCCCCGCCGAGCAAGTGGCTCTTTTGCTTTGGGGGAAAGGAGAAGTGGTAAGCTAGAGACTGTTAGCATTTCATACCCGGAAATAAAACACTAGATGTTTGGAATCAGCTTTTCTTGTCTTCACCGGAATCAAGAAAGACCCCGATATTTGAGTCACTGTTATGTAAACCCCATACGTCTAACATATGCACTCTACCCAGCCCCACTAGAGAAGAGGCAGTGTTTGTTGACTTCCCTTTGTTAAAATAGGTAACTTAAAAAAAATAAATCAAGGCTGGTGGAAAACACAATTTGGAAGGAAAATAGTAGATCTTAGGAAGCTCTACCTCAATCTTTGGTGTCCCCCCTTTCCCCCCAGAAGCACTAGGGCCTTTGTGCCACTGACAATCCCTTCTCACTCCCGATTTCCATCTCTCTGTCTCCTTTCCTTTCTTTCTCTTGTTATTATCTAGGAGCTCAATATATTTCTGTGAAGCAAAAGATTAGAAACAACCCAAATGCCCATCAATAGAGTGGGCTGGTTAAATAAAGTGTGGCACATCCATTTCATGAAATACAATGGAGCCGGGATAAAGAATGGGGGAGCTGCATGTACTGATAAGAACAGATCTCTAAGATTCATTGTTAAATGAAAAATAAGAGGCTCAGAACAGTATGTATGTCATATCTTTCGTGCTATCTTTTGTGCAAAAAAGTTTTGAGGGAATAAGAATCTGTATCCTTGTTTCCTTGTGTATGCTTTGTAAAAGTCTGGAATGATATGTCAAAATACCTGATAACAGTGGCTAATGCTGAGGTGGGATGTGGTTAGCTGAGGGGAGAAATTTCATTGTAAACGTTTTGGTGTTTTTATTTATTTAAAAATGAACTTTTCATCGACATACAACATGTAGTCAGAAAACAGCCAAGAGGCTTAGGCCGCAGCTCATAGTGTTCCCCTGTGAAATCAGCAGGTGGATCTAGATAGAACATCACCTGCCCCTCAGCAGTTGGCTCAGGTGTGCTCTAGCGACAGCCACTATCAGGACTGCTCCCTCCTGCTAAAAATTAACCTTTCAAAAGAGGCAAAATCATTATTCTCATACAAACATAAAATATATGTGTCAAAGATTTTATTTAATTCATTAATTAAGGAGGAAACGGATAATGATGGTTAAATTCTATGTGTCAACTTTACCTGGCCAGATTAGACATCTTTTCTGGGCATGTTTGTGATGGCTTTTGGATGAGGTCAGCATCTGAATCAGTAGACTTAGTAAAGCAGATTGCCTTCCCCAGTATGGGTGGGCATCACACAATCAGTTAAGGAGTTGAATAGAAGAAAGAGCAGAGGAGGGGGGAATTTGTCTTGCCTGTTTGAGGTGGAAGATTTCATCTCATTTTCTTTGGCACTCAGATTGGGGTTTATATAATTGGCTCCCCAGGTCTCAGGCCATCAGGATGAACACTGAATTACAGCACCAGCTTTCCTGGGTGTCCAGCACGCAAACAGCCTGTTGTGGGACTTCTCAACCTCCATAATGCATAGCTCCTATTGATTTTTATTTCCCAGAGAACTCATGTAGATATTAAAAAAAACAAACAAATGCAAACAACAGAAACATAGAACATATATAGGCACTTAGGAATGAATTAACTCTAATTGATGGAATATTAGCCAGTATCCAAAGGGCAATACAATAACATCATTAGCTGACAAAATTTGAGTATCTACAGACAGGAATAATTTACGTTACTATTTATTGTCTACAATTAATAGAGCTATAAAATACCACAAAGATAGTGAAAGGCACCAGACACCAAAAGAATCAGATAATGTGTGAGGGAGTGGTGCAGGGAGGCAATCATGCGTAAGGAAAGGAACTTGGCTGTGTTCCAAACTTCATTTACTAAAACAGGTAGAATGGACCCATAGACTGCATAGACCCCTAGACTTGCTGACCTCAGACTTTCTAATAAAATTTATTGCCTGTTTTATCATAACTATTTCAGGAAAACTTTGACCAGATAGGTACAAGTTGCAGATAATTTTATTGTTTAAGAAACTTATCAAAGTCCCATTTAAACAAACATCAGACTGTCAGCTTTTCCATAGACAGCACCAAGAATCTAAGCATCAGGCATCTAAGAATGTTGGAAAGCTTCACCTCAAAATATTTGCCTTTTTGTGTTCATCTATCTTAGACTTTTATGTATTAATACTCATCAATTACTAACCAAGGATCCTACATTGAAAGACTCACTTTAAGCCAAGCCTCAAACATTATATATTCCACTTTCCCTCCCCCTGTATATGCTGCTAAGACTCTGGCAAGACAATGATCCTTTATCAATAAGCAATAACTCAACATTGTCATATGAACAGATAATTTAGTGTTATTTTGGGGAAGCCAGCATTTGATAGAGTTAATATGCATAGCACTGTGATGAAAAGCCTCAGGTATGACTTTTGGTAACGAATACATATATTTTTGTTGGGTATGTGTTGTGAGAGGATTTTCTGGGTCACAGGACGTATAGATGTTTCATTTTGCAAAAAGGTTGCTTCTGGACTTTTTGATTTTTGAATATGTAATTTATTAAAAAGTTAAATACAAAAAAGAGGTATAAAAAAGCAGAGTTATTATAGCTAAAATATGCGATTATCTAGCAATCAATAAAGGCAAAATGATGTTTTATGGGCAAAAACTTTCTGGTTTTTAGAAAGATGTTAGCAAATCTAACTATTCAGGATCTTTTGGGTCAGTTAGACCCAAATATACCATAAGACTGTTTGAGTTTTTCTACTCTAATTCCATGATTGTTAACCATCCTTCTTATGAATTGGATTTCCTGAGATTACCTTGCATATCAGAAACCCCTGGTACTTTGTCTCACATCCTCTTGGAAGTCAGTTCTAATTTGAACACTGGCTAGAGGGGCTAGTGAGATTTGTAGCTTTGACTCACCTTGTGCTGACAGTAACATGCATCAGATGTGCATTGTGTGACTGTTGCTTTTGGCTGTAGGGCTTCTCTGATGGCACAATGTGGCACACAGAGGCAGCCCAAATTGAGTGTGTTAACATCCCTGGGTCAATGAGCAACCAGTGGGAAATGATGAATAAGTGCTTGTGCAAAGTTGTAGACCAAGACCTGACTTAAACTTTCCTCACATTGGGAACTATTTAGGGGTTTCCTGTTGCCTTGAGATAAATCGCGGAATTTGTAAATTGAAATATTTCTTATGTTTCATCAGTGTTTATCTACTGGAAACTATGTCCAGGAAAATGAGTGTTATTTTCATTGTCATATAAAAAATTTCCAATTTATCTGAATATCTATGTATCTTTTATTATCTTT
>CAUYRH010015945.1:0-19349 GCA_963574655.1 Perodicticus potto | reverse complement strand
TGGATACTTTTTCTTCCATTCTTGAGATACTTTGCTAAGAAGACTATGTTCCAGCTCCATCCATGTAAACATGAAAGAGGTAAAGTCTCCATCTTTCTTAAAGGCTGCATAATATTCCATGGTGTGCATAAACCACAATTTATTAATTCATTCCTGACTTACATTTCAAATGGGTTACTCTGGCTGCTCCTTTCAGAACAGATTGCTGGGTCGAAATGGGAAAAGCAGTGAAGAAGCTATTTTAATAATACAACTGAGGGAGAGAAAGTGGTAACTTGGAGCAGTGTGATAGAAGGAATAGTGAGAGAGGCCCTGCACAGAACCAGTAAGATTCACCAAACAGAGGATAACAAAAACAGAAAAAGTAGATGCCTTTTCTTGTCCCAAGCAATTGGAAGGACGGGCTTCCCCTTCACTCAATGGCTAAGATTATATGAAAGAAGAAATGCTTTTTTTTGTTTGTTTATATAATGGATGATGAGAGTTAGGATTCAAATTGTTAATGTTAACGTGGACATATGAAGTTTGAGACGCAGATTTCCACTGGAATTTGGACTACAGAGGGGAGGTTTGAATTGGGAAATAAATTTGGGAAATCCTAGCATGAGGTTTAAAGTCATGGAACTGAGACATACTACCGAGGGTGTAAGCAGTGATAGAGGAGAAATAAGAGAATAAGAATTCAGACATGATCTTCCAGCGTCAGATGGGGAGGGCAACCAGGGAGGTGGAGGAGCACCACGCGGAGCCAGGTGGAAGAAGAACTTCGGAAAGGCAATGCTAGTGAATTGCGTTGAGTACTGAGTGCAGCTGTGCAAGACCAGGACTGAGATTTGACTGGGGGTTATAGGAATAAGGGCTAATTTTTCTTTGCTGAGAGCTATTTTTGCAGAGTAGCAAAAATGATTAGGGTTAATTGAAGAAATGGGATTATAGATGGGGAATATAAGCAACTCTCTTAAGCAAACTTTTATAAAGAGGACTAGGAAAATAGAACATTAAGTAGATATTGTAGTGAGAGTTTGATTGATGACAGAGTAATCCCATAGAAAGGAAAAAAAAAGGGGGATGAACCTGGGATGAAAGAAAACCCTTATTGTAGTAGGCAAGAAGTGACCGGCTGTGCGTGCATGAAGGAAGAACCAGAGGGTTTGTCTTGGAGAGAGAGATGGGGCATCATCCTCCGTAACAGGTAAAAGCCTGAGTATATGGGCAGAGAGGCTGATCGGTTGGCAGATAGGGTGGTGGGAGGTTACAGAATTAGAGATAAAATAATCAGTAGGAAGTAAGGCCTGGGAGGAAAATTCTGGAGATTGAGAGGGGGGAGGGAAAGTTCTGTCATCTAAGAACAAGTGAGAGGAAATAAAATAAACTAGGCAAATGACCTTGCACTTCTGGGCAGCACTGACTGCCTACTTGTTTGTATCAGAAACAGCCATCTTTTCACCAAAATCTATGTTTTCCTCTTCTTCCAAGTCACACAAACAGCATTTCCCTTGCAATTAGGTGAGGTCTCACAACTAGAATCAAACAGAAGTGATATGCTCCACTTCCAGGTCTAGCCTCAACCAGCTTTCTGTGAACACCCCTCAGTTCATTTCTGCTTTGGCTGGCTGGAATCGAGATAGTCCCCAGGCCCATCTTAGAAGTCCACAGGTTGAGCAGAGCAAGGCCTTCATCACTCTGGGGCTCAAGCGACCATGTGGGGCACCTTCACGGTGCTGTCACACAACCAAGAAATCAACTTCTTCTGTGCTTTGTGTCATTGTACATTTTGGGAGGTTCATATCCTAGAGTTACTGTGATTGGTCTTTATTATGTTCGATTCTTTCCTTGTGTTTCCATGTTTTATTTCTTTTCTTAATTTCTTGTTTCCCTTAGAATTCTTAATGACACATTAATTTCTAAAACTATCTTACAAATGCATTAGAAGAAAAAAATAATAGAAAATATTGTGTGTAAGTAAAAATAACTAATGCAAATAACATTTTATAATTTTATATTATATATAATTTATATGCTTTTAATATTTACTTTCATATATGAATTTTCTAAAGCTGTTGTAACAAAGCACTACAAAATCAGTGGTTTAAACAATTGGAAATTTGTTATTTTACAGTTCTAATGCTAGAAGTCTCATCAAGGTTTTCATCGTGTTGGCTCCTTCAGAGGGATGTTAGGGAGAATCTGTCCGGTGACTGCACTTGACTGAGTTTGCTGCAATCTCTGAAGTGCGTTGACTGTGGACCCAAGAGGCCACCCCAATTTCGGCCCTATGTTCATATGGCTTCTCCCTGAGCACCTGTCCAATTTCTGCTCGTTTTATAAGGACACAAATTGTATTGGATTAGGGCCCATTGTAATAAACTCATCTCTACTTTATTACCTTTGTAATGGCCCAGTCTTCAAATAAACTCAAGAAATGAGGTACAAGGTCAGTTTTCCAACATATCTTCCTTTGGGAGACATAATTCAAACATTACAGTAACACTTGGTGATCCAGCCCTGGAAGTGTGGGAGTTCAGGTTTTTATATCTCAGGGAGACAGGTTGGAATCTCGCCCTGCCACTTACTGTTTTGTTCCTGAGTCTCAGTTATGTCAACACTTTAAGGCCCAGATTCTTATTTTGTAAAATGGGATTGGGGCATCAACTTTCTCCAGGTTTTGTGAGGGTTAAATGAAATGTTAGGCACGTATTAGTCACTCAACAAATGGTAGCTATTACCCAGATAATTATGGTGTTAACCTATCATAATAAATAATTGCTCTGATTCAAATGTACATTACCATACTCTACTGTTGCTATGGAAATGGGATAATGTTAAGGAATGATTTTAAATTCATCGTAAAAAAAATCGAAGTCGACTGAGATGTCTTAATTTAGGACTATTTATGTCATCATTTTCCATGTAATACTGACTGTGAGTCTCACAATCTCAATTCATCCTTTATTAATTGACATATGTACTTGGATGCTTGTCCTGAGCTGAGTTTCATTTGATTCAAAATGATGGCTACATCATGGGATTAGCTGCTTACTTCAAAGTCATGTTCTTTTGTGATTTGTGTGTTGAAATGAATCAGTTGTTTGCAGTTGAAAGCTACTCACAGGACTGAAAAGCCCCCAGATGTTTAGAATTCTGAAAGTGCCTGTGCATCTGAGGGGCACACAACGAATTCCCTTTTAGGGGTCATCTTGTCTTTGAAATGGAGCATTAGTAGATTTCACAGTGTAAGGGGATGGTTCTTTGATACTCAACTATTCTCTACTCAATCTCCTCACAGAACAGTAGCTCTAAAAGCACATTATTCCTTTCTTTCTTTTACCCCCCTCCCCTTTTTTAAACTTGTAAGGCTTATTAGTTTTCCTACCAGGATGAACTGAGCAAGAGGCAGCTGCTGAACTAAGAGCAGGAACATCTGGCTGTGTCACGAGTTGAGTTACGGCCTATCCTAGCGTCTGTTCACCTGTCAACTAACAAGCGTAATCCTTAGACACAGTGCAAAAACAAACTGAATCAGCGGGAGAGCAAAAGACATGAAAAAAAATCTCGAGTTGGAAATCAATGTGAGTTAAATAAGAGAAAATGGTGAAGTTTAGGAAGCAACTGTATTATAACATCAAAGGCATCAGGATATGATTATCAAAAGAAGTGAAAAGGGAAGTGTCCAAGCAGTTAGAGGCAAGGGGTGCACCTCTAGATGCCTCTCACGGCCTTTTGTCCAAGTGGATTAACACATCGGCATACTATACGACCCCTGGCAGCATTTTCCCACTTACATTTTCACCTGTCACTATACAATTTGTTTCAGATTTAGCTTTTGGAATTAACTTAGAATGGATTCTGGGGCTTCCAGTAAGGGACAAAAGAGAAAAACCAGCTGACATGAAAGTCACCACAAATCATTCACAGCTCTAAGGGCTCTGCCCCTGTCCCATTTCTATTTACCAAGCTGAGCGCTAAGTACATCCACGTCTCTCTACATGTTTTTCTTTAAAGGGCTATAAAATGCTTGTTAAGCTGTTAGCGTTCGCTACAACTAGAGTTGTTAGGGAGAATAGATATAGTACCGTGAGATGTCCGTCAGAAAACTCCAATCAGGGCACAAACAGTGCTTAAAAGAGGCAGAAGGCCAGAAAGAAAAAGAAGATGGGGGGTGGCCGTTAGGTTGGACGGAGTTGGAGGGGGATGCAGAGAGGAACTGAAGCAGAAAATTAAATGGTCTGATATTGACTATGAATAATAGCCCTGGGTGACCCTGAATCTTACTTCTGGAAGTGGGCACATATTAAAATTCTCCAGTCGTGAACAATTTTCTGTATGCTAGATATTTCCCCCTTCTCTATGAGCTGCTAGGTGAGTCGGAAGAAGCCAGTCATCTAAAAAAACTCTAGGAGACTGCATCCGTTTTCCAGCCTTAGTGAAACCTCCTTTACCTTTACCTCCTTCCATTAACTCCTCCAGAAACACTGGCCCTCGTGTGGGTCCTTCACTCATCACAGTCTAATTGTTACCATCCATTTTGGTTCAGCCAACCAGGCCTAGTGCTCAGAGCTCACAAGGGAAATCAGGGCTGGGGAGGTATTTGTTAGCACTGCCAGATACATCTTCCATGGCGAGGTTATTTTCCCCCATTTTTATCGACTCTTCTTTCGTTTCAAAACTTTCCACCCTTTTCTATCTTCAATTATGTTCACTAATAATTTAACACAAAGAAAACCCCCATCTTTATTGTTGAGCCTTAGTGTTCAGGCTCTGATGACTTCTAGTAACGTAGTTCCACTAACAGTAGTATTCAGATAAGGACAGCGCTTGGCACCCTGTCTTTTCCAAGGTTCTACACAAAGGAATTGCTTGGCTAATCTTTTTCTAGTTAGAGGAAGAATGAATTTTTTCTAAAATAGTTTCCTTTAGAATAATTTGAAAAGAAATAATTCAAGATATCCTTAAGGAGAAAGAACATATCTTTAAAGAGAACTACCAGGAGAAAGACCCTGAGTTAGAGTTTTGCTTTTGAGCTTATGTGGCAGGACCTTCCAGCTTTGTGCTGTTAACTTTTGGACTAAGTTATTTCTGATAAACTAGAGCATAAAACTGAACATCTATCGTTTTCTAAATATCTGAAAGGTAGGAAGAATACTGAAGCTGAAACAATCAGCTTTAAAAATTATTTTATTTTAGGGTGGTGCCTGAGGCTCAAGGAATAGGGCACCAGCCCCATATACTGGAGGTGGTGGGTTCAAAACCGGCCCCAGCCAAAAACTGCAAAAAAAAAAAAAATATATATATACATATGATTTTAAGATTCCAGGATTCACCTTTACCTCTTTGATTATGCAGGCATGAAAATAATATTTTCTTTATATTGGTGACTATTGTATAAATAAATAAGTTTTAAACACTTATTAAATTATAGCATCCAAAAAAAAAATAAAGTGATGATTTTGTTTGGAAACTCCCAAGGAGACTAATTGAGAACCTTTTATCCCTTCCTCTCTTCTTCTCTCCGCTGGGTCTAGGACGCGCCATTTTCTCCTTCACAGATGACATTTAGGCCCTGGGGACGTGAGCAAGTCCCCAGAGCTCCTTTCTGTAGGGAGACTGGTTCTTCCATCCTTGAAAGGTTTAATTAGTACTGACTATATTAGTTTCCTATTGCTGCTGTCACGAATGGCCGCAAAACCTTGTTGACCTAACAATACAGATTTATAATTTTTCAGATCTGGAAGTTAAAAATCTAACTGGGGTCTTCGTGGGATAGAATCGAAGTCTCCCCAAGGCTGCATTCCTTTCTGGGGCATCTGAAGGAAAATGTTTTTTGTCTTTGTCTCCTTCTAGGAGCCACCCAGATTCCTAGATCCCTTCCCTCTTCAAAGCCAGCAATGACCAGTCATGTCTTTCTCTGGTTCTGACATTTCTGCCCTTCTCTGTCCCATTTAAGGTTTGTTTACTTTGAGCTCTCCTGGATGATTCCACATAATCTCTGATTAGCAAATCTAGTTCCATTGTAATTCTCTTACCACATAACATACAATATTCACAAGTTCCAGGGGCTAGGATGTGAACATTTCTGAAAGCCATTATTTGGCCTACCACAATCTCCTCTTAGCAGCCAGAAGTCAACTAGAGTGGCTGGCAACTCTTACTGAGATAGATCACTCAGGAAATGTTCAGTTACATGGATGTGAGAACTGTATTATTGGAAGTTAACTGTTATTCCAAAATTATTTCAAGTGCAGTTAAAATTTATAAATAGTTCCTTCTTCATCTTCTATAATGGTATGTCAAGATTTGGAGGTTAGGACTAAGGATAGTTCTAACGGATTATGAAAGGAATACGACTTTGGAGATCAAAAGGCCCAGAAGTCTTACCCCAGCTCCACTACTCACTGGGCTCTGGGTTTCTCATCTTTTCAATAGGAGCAAAGATGTGTCTACCTTGAGAGCAGTGAAGGGGAGAAGATTATGCACAGAGTGTCATGTAAATAAAAGTAATTGGTAGGTCCACACCTATGGTGCATCTTAGAAGGGTACAGGTGAAACTTACTAAATGTAGAATATAAATGTCTGAACACAATGACTAAGAAAACTCCATGAAAGCTAAGTTAACCAGTTTGATGAAAGTATTTCAAATTGTATATAAAACCAACACATTGTAACTTATGATTGCAGTAATGTACACAGCTATGATTTAACAACAAAAAAAGTGGCATAGTTTCTATTAATAGCAATAGACTGTATAACTCTGTGAGACACCCTGGTAGGTGCTTGGTAAATGTTCTTGCTTTCTTTAGCATTCACTGTATAAAAAGAGGAACAGAACTGGAGGCCAATGCCAACATGGGACTATCAGATCTCATAAAACATAATTTGAGGCCCTGCTTTATGCAGTTGCCTGGGGCCAATTCCATCCCTTGGTCTCAGCTGATGTTGGTGACATTGTCATGGAGCTCAGGTTTGGAATGTGTGGTTGAAATTTGTCCCAAATTGTCTGACAGTTGGTTTGCTCTCTCAGAGAGATTAAGTTGGGGAACATTTAGCCTTTTGAAATCGATAATTTGCTGTTTTGACTGATTTCTCTCCCTTATCCTCTTTTATAGCTCCATTGTTAAATACAGCATGAGGATAAATTGTTTTGACTGGGCTACACGGGAGAAATGCACTTATAATGTTGTATAATTTAAATTAATAAGGATAAATTTATCATAATGCATGGAAAACATAATCCTATGTGCTATATAATCTTTAACCCATATCTCACCATATCTTAAACATATAAGCAGTATATTAGATCTAGGATAAATAATAGGAAACTATTGTTTTCTGCTATAAATAGTTGCATACTATGGCAGGCAGAATGATAACTGACCAGTAACACTCACATCCTGACCCTGGAACCTGTGGATTGTACTTCATCCGGCAAAACGGACAGTCAAGGTTGCAGGTGCAATTAAGTTTGCTAATCTTCTGACTTTGAGGTAGGGATTATCTGGATGGGCCCAAGCTAGTAACATAACTCCTTAATAGTGGACAAAAAAAGAGGCAGAAGCGAAAACTACCAGGACGATAATGTGAAAGGGAAGGGACCCACTGCTGCTGCCTTTAAAAATGGCTTTGAAAATAAAAATTTCACGGGCCCAGAATGTAGTGACCTTGGGTAGTTGGGAAGGACAAAAAAGCAGATTCCTTCCTAGAAACTCCATAAAGGAACACAATCCTAATAACACCTCGCTCTTCGTCCAAGGGACTCTGTGTTAGACTTCTAATGTACAGAACTGCAAAATAAAGCTGTGTGGTTTTTAAGCCATTATATTTGTGAGCAATCATGACAGCAGTTATAGAACATTAACATAAACTTTACCTACATCTAAATTACTATAATCTTTTATAGGTCAAGTAGTTTAAACAACTTATTGTATGGTAGTGACTTTAAAAATATATTTCATGTTAATTTCACATTAACCACTATTCCATTGTTATTTTGATTAATACGTTTCTTCCAAAATTATATACTTCACAGATAAAGTTTTCATAAAATCATTTGTAACTCTAATCTTCTATAATAGTTTGAAGTATCCTTTAAGAAAAGTTAAAGGATATTTTGAAGAAAATTTATTAAAATGCAGGGCATTGGAATTATGTAATTGTTTACAAAGAATTTTATTTAAGAATCTCATGGCAAATTAAAAATTACAACCACTTTTGACCAGGACAAATGACATTTATGTTTCTCAGATGTGAGAAAAATACATTTTCCTTTTATTTTATTTATTTATTTATTTTTTAACAGAGACAGAGTCTCATTTTATCGCCCTTGGTAGAGGGCTGTGGCATCACACAGCTCACAGCAACCTCCAACTCCTGGGCTTAGGCGATTCTCCTGCCTCAGCCTCCTGAGTAGCTGGGACTACAGGCGCCCGCCACAACGCCAGGCTATTTTTCTGTTTTGCAGTTCGGCTAGGGCCAGGTTTGAACCCACCACCTTTTGTATACAGGGCCAGCGCTTTTCCTTTTAAAAGCCGTTTACTATCTATGTCTATCACACCCATAGCGTGGTTACCAAAGTTTTAAGGTTTTAAAACTCCGTAAGATTTTATGAAAACCCAAGGTACTTGGGCGTAGATGCTCATTGTGTTGTGATGAGGTAGGAATAGTGTTTCCTGATGATCACCTCATCAAACTGATCATTCTGACATCTCTGCCAAGCATATGGCAAGTATTTTGGGAAAATCAACGCATCCCTCCTTCCCACCCGAAAGGGAAACTGAGGCAGAATTGAGCGCTTGCACATCGCTCCAGGTCCCCAGAGGGCCGGCCGACCACATCTCCCGGTTCGCGCCTCTGCAGGTCTTCTCCAAGCTCTCCTGTAATGGGCACACTGTTGTCCATTCCCCTTTACTTTCCACTTCAAAACAGCTAAATAAGGACATGGAAGGAATGTTAGTGAGAAATGCTTCAAAGTCAGTTTTCTGGTTGTCATGGCCGAAACCTTCCTCTCCATTCCTGAGGTTTGACGTGAATGCTTAAGAATGTTCCAGAAGTGTGCTTTGCAGAAATGTCCCTGAAGAAAATGAACGCTCCCTCTGTGAATGGCGAGGAGGCCAAGCAATGCTCGTAGAGAGGCACCGTTCCCTCCTGGCTCCACGGGCCTCTCCCACCAGCCTGCTCGACCTAAATGTCCACCTCACTTGGAGGGAAAGCGTCCTGCTGCCTCCTCTGTCTAAGGAAAAGTGCCCAGAGTTCTATAAAAGTGAGGGAGTTGTTACTTCTGTGAAAGGAGAGTACAGAGAACTGAATGTGGAGAGAAGTAGAAAAGGGGAGAAACTCACCAAACGTGGAAGGAACAAAAGGCGGAAAGAAACTTGAAACGTTCGTGTGAACAGAGTCCTACAGATTTTAAGGACTTCTTTTAAAATGTTAAAAGATGGAGTTACCCCACAACTAGATTTCTAGAAGAAGCTGTGTTGGGCTTCCCACCTGTACACAGGCAGAGCCCACAGCTTCCTACCTGCTCCAGGTGCCCTCTCCCTAGGTAGGAACATTTATACCTGGGGCTCTGATTTTTATCATTTTTATCCCTCCATGCGTGTGCAAATGGGAAACATCTTCTGCTTTAAACGCTGGTTGCAGAATTAAAAATCCCTCTCCCATCACACCTTTAACTCTTTAGTCCGTCCTTCTCTCCGGAAGGAAGAGACTCTGTTCCCATAATTGTAGATGAACCCCTAACGTGTGCCTGTTCCTTGAAATCGTCCTCTCCAAAGATGTTCTATTTGCTTTTCTGAACGTTGGTTTTCTCATTTATAAACACGGTGCTTAAAAGTCAGTGCTGTTTCCTCTTTCCCTTTCTGCCGTGCTGGGACCTTCCTTCTCTGTTATAATTACTTTGCCTTCACATCACCACCTCTTCTTAATTTTTTTCCTCCCCTGTTTGTCACCAGCAATTTGACTTCCGAAGGCCCTGGTGACCCTACCTTGGTGAGCTCACTGTGACACTGTAAAGAGCTGCCCTGTTTGCACGGATAGTGCACGTGCCAGACTGACCACGGAGTCCACCACAGCCTTTTAGTGTCTGTTATGATTTGTTTGCGATTGCCCAAATAGAGAAGCGACAGTACAAAACCAGAACCTTCCACTTCTGTATTTCTGGAAAGACTTCATGGTAGTGAACAATCGGGCATGTGGTAAGGTCAACATTTTGTAATCAAAGTCTCAACAATGGCAAACGGTATAACCCTCAGGACTGCCATGTGGAGACCCATTCCCAGTCAATGGTGAATGTTTATTGAATGTGTAACGTATGCTAAAAATTGAAGGCAGGCTGGCAGGTAAAATAAGACACAATCTTTATATTAAAGTTTAGGTAAGCCTGAAGAGGTTAAAGCAAATAATGCTTATATATATTTTTATGCTTTTAAAGAGTTCTTAATTTTTAATTGTAAAATACGAATGTATTTACCATCTTAACCATTTTAAAGTGCACATTAGCTGTCATAAAGTGCACTCATATTGTTGTGCTGCCATCACCATAATCCATCCACAGATTTGTTCTGTGAATTCAAGATGTGTCCATCTCGTAGACCTGAAGCTCCATACTTTGTCAGTGATGGCTCTTCAGTGCTCCCACCCACACGTGGTGATGCCGAGCTGCCTTCTGTCTCCATAAGCTTGTCACTCAGTGTTGCTCATGGAAATGGAGTTAGGCAGCATGTGAAATTTTGTGACTGGCTTATTTCGCTAACATGAACTTTTCAAAGTTCATTCATGTTGTAGCATGTGTCATAATTTCTTTGTTTTCTAAAACTAAATAGTCCATTGTTGCATACGTCACTTTTTAAAATTCATCAGTTGGTAGATACATGGTTTGCTTCCACCTCTCAGCTACTATGAATGATGCTGTATGAGATGGATGTACAAATAATATGAGATCTCTCTTTCATGCTTTGGGTTACATATACCAAAGTAAAATTGTTGGATCACATTGTGATTCTATTTTTAATTTTTTGAGGACCAGCTATGCTGTTTCCCAAAATGGTTGCAGCATATTATAATCTCCCCAGCAGTGCACATGGGTTCTAATTTCTCCACCAACACTTATTATTTTCCGGGTTTAAAAAATTTTGTTTTTAATAATTGCCATCCTAATGAGTGCAAAAGATACCTCATTGTGGTATCCCATTTTCATGTCCACTTTCCTAATGATTACTAATGTTGAGCATCTCTTTCATGTGCTTACTGGCCATTTGTGGATCTTCTATCTTCTTTGAAGAAATGCCCATTCGAGTCCTTTGCCAACATTTTAATTAAGCTTTTGTTGTTTTTGTGTTGATATATTAATATATTTTTAAAGCTAAAAGAATAGCATTTTCATTATGAAAAGTGCCTTTTATCTATCATCAGTCCAAACTTTCTAATAAAATTTAAAACATTGTATAACAGATACATATATAATTTAAATATTTTATTTACTATTATTTTTAATGAAATTTTATTATATAAGTCAGAACTAGGTCGTATAGGGAAGTGCCTCATGTTATGTGATGTGGTCCCAGGGATGAGGCCTCTCCAGAAGGAAGCCTTACCAGCCATTCCATCTTCAGCCTCTCCGCTTTATCTAAAGAAAGAAGTCCTTTGGAGGCAAAATTTCACATGCTTATTCATTGCATTATTTGGCAAATACAATCCTAAGTTGTTTTGAAGGTGAATTTTTTATAAAAAACTTCTATTTATTGGAAGAATTTTAAAGATTCCAAGGAATAAATTGGAAATGTAAGGTTCTTTCAGGCATTGGGTCACTTGTTAATGAAATTTGTTTAGATGTTATCAGTCAATGTTATTTTAATCTTCTATTTTATGATATGTCAACAGAAACTAAACCAAGTTTTCAATATATCCCTGAGCATACTTCAGGCATGTGGATGACTTATATAGTCTAAGACATCATTCTACCTTATATAAATATACTTGATGCTATTTTCTTGCTCACTGTGGAATAAAATGTTAATAATTTGGTGAGTCCTTGCAATTTTACTATCCATTTCTTTCTAGTTATATATAACATATAGTGAGCACTAAACCCTAAAAGACTCAGGGAATTCAGTTTGAATGACCGCTTAAGAGTACACATGCTTACTCAAAATAACCGAGCTGCAAAACGAAGTTGAACAATCCCCAAAGAACAGACTTTTATGAAATAGGAGATTGCAAAGTGACTTTTGTTTATATCCCTGGATAGTTGTTCCCAGAAAATTACATTCACCTGTATAATTTTTTACATAAATATTTTCTATTTTTAAGAAATGGCTAGAAACTCATTTAGGGTAACGTAAGTGCTAGTTTAGATTCTGTGGAATTAACTTTTGAGACTCTATTCCATGTACATTCAGGGCTTTGTCTAGCATTCTCTTCTCCACTCATATTCACATTATTCAATTAACCCAAATATTTTATAGTAAATATTACATACATGTATGTGATATGTAATAACACAATAATTTATTTGCATACATTTAATATACAATAAGATACAATCTATAATCATAATAATCAGATATAATATTTATATACATCTAAAAGTCTTTGTTGACTATGTGGTATGTTCAGCATTGTGTTTGCTTCAGAGTTGACTTTGGTCAATGAGATACAAAAGGTCCTTGTCCTCATGAATTTTGCAGTTTAGTGAAGAAGAAAGATAAGGAATGAGTGAAAAAGCAAAGAAAAAAAGCCACACAAATATACACCTCGAATTATGAGATTCCCTTTTCATTTAAGAAGGGGTTGAATTCTGAAAAACCCACTTTAAATGGAAAAATCCTAAGTCAAGGACTGTCTGCGTATTTTGGTAGGTGTCATGAGGAAACGATATGCAGAGATGGAGAATCATGCCAGCAAAGGCACACAAAAGGTGGTCAGGAAGGGCTTCCTGGCTTTCAGCTGAGATGTGAGGGAAGAGATGAGGCAGGAAGGAGCCAGTCACATGGAGTCCTTTCTCTCTCTCTCCATGCGTTGATGGGTGTGTGTTGAGGGTAGATGGTTAGGACCTAGTGTTGGCTTGGACCTAGTGTTTCAGAGAAAAGGCAAAGTATCAAGGGAGAGTCTAAGATAGGAAAGGATCCCAGATAACTCAAACACAGCAGGAAAGCATGGAACGAATACAATGAGATAAGGATGGTTTGCAAACATTTACTTCCATTCAACAGGTGGTTTATTTACACTGTTGATACCCTGGCTGTGCAGAAAATTTTAAATTGAAGTAAGTCCCATTAGTTTATTTTTATTGTTGCTATATTTGTCATTTGGGCCTTAGTCATAAATGTTTTGCCTAGGCCAATATCCAAAACACATTTTTCCTACATTTTCTCCCAGAATTTTTCAGGTTATAGAACTTACATGGAAGTTTTTAATCCACCTTGAGTTAATTTTTGAATATGGTGAGAGATAGCGATCTTGTTTCATTCTTCTGCATGTAGCTATCCCATATTCCCAGCACCATTTTTTGAATAGGACTTACTTTCCCTGATGTATGTTGTTGTCTGTTTTGTCAAAACTCAGTTGGTCAAAGTTATGTGGTTTTATTTCTGGGTTCTCTATTCTGTTCCTTTGTCTGTGTGTGTATTTTAGAGAGGTACCAGCACCATGATGTTTTCCGTACTATAGCCTTGGAGTATAATTTGAAGTCAGGTAATGTGTTGCATCCAGATTTGTTCTTTTCACATAAAATTGCTTTGATTATCAAGATCTTTTTAAGTTTAATGATGTAAAATTAATTTATATATGTGAAAAATGATGTTGTTATTTTTATGGGAATTCCACTGACTCTATAAATCACTTTGGGCAGTATGGACATTTTAACAATGTTGATTCTTCCCATCCATGTGCATGAAGTGCTTTTCTCTTCATGTCATCTTTCATTTCTTACAACACATCACTGTTTTGTAATTCTCATTATAGAGATATTTCACCTTGGTTAAGTATGTTCCTAGGTATTTTATTTTCTTTGCAGCTAATGCAAATGGTATCAAGTTCAGCTCAGTTCAACTGTTAGGAGTATATGGAAATACTACTGATTTGTTGACAATGACTTTGTAAACTGAGAATTTTCTAAATTTATTTATCAATCTAGGGGTCTTTTAGTGGAATCGTTAAGGTTTTCTAGACACAATATTATATTTTCTGCAAACACGGATAGTTTCACCTCCTTTTCCACAATTTGTTCTTTATTTCTTTCTTTTGCCTTATTGCTCTTGCTAAAATTTCCAATACTATTCTGAATAGAAGCAATGACAGTGCCTATACATCTAACAAAGGACTAATATCCAGGATCCAGAGAGAAGTCAAAAAAATCAATAAGAAAAAAAAAATAGCCCCTTTAAAAACTGGGCAAAAGAAATGAACAAAATCTTTTCAAAAGAAGGTAGACAAATGGCCAACACACACATGAAAAAATGATCAGAATCACTAATCACCAGGGAAATGCAAATTAAAACCATGATGAGACGCCACCTTATCACTGTCATAATTACCATTATTAAAAAATAAAAAAAAAACAGCAGATGTTGTCCACGTTGGTAGGGATTCCCACCTTCCCTGCTGGTGGGACTGTGAATCAATGCAATCTCTATGAAAAACAACATGGAAATTCCTCAAGGAATTAAAAGTAGATCTACCATTCCATCTAGCAATCCCACTACTGGGTGTCTACTCCAAAGGGAAAGAAAATCATTATATCAAAAATGACTTCTGCAAAAAAGACACCTGCATATGAATGTTTATTCACAATTGCACAGACATGGATCAACCTAATTATGTGCCCATCTATTAATGAGTAGAAAAATAAGATGTGAAGATACAAACACATGTATACACACACAGAGTATGGAATACTAGTTAACTAAAAAAGAATTAAATAGTGTCTTTTGCAACAACTTGGAACTTGGAACAAGTTGGAACTGGAGAATGTTATTTTAAATGAAGTATCCCAAGAATGGAAAAACCATACCACATGTTCTCACTAATAAGTGGGAGCTCAATGATGGGTACACACAGTCATATAGTGGTATAAAGTGCACTGGAAACTGAGAAGGGGCGAGTGGTGGGATGCAGGATAGAAACGTATCTAACAAGAGCAATGCACACTACCTGATGATGGGCACACTAAAAGGCCTGGCTTCAGCACTGTTCAAGTCATCCATTTAACAAAAACACTTGTACCCTATTCATGTTTTTTAAATTTTAAAAAGAGGGAAAGATGGAACATAGGCCATGAAAAGTTGAGTTGAGGCGATACAAACATGTGAATATAGAAGGGTAAAGATGTCACTTTTTACTTGATGTTCAACTGGATAACTGAAGATTTTAAGCAGTATAAAGGCATAATCAATTGTATATTTAAAAAATTGTCTGGAGTGCTATTTCAGAGTAGATTAGAGGCAGAAGTGGAAATTGGAGACCAGTCTGGAGGCTATTTTGGTGGGATGGGCTGGGAGTTAGAATGGAATTAGACACTAGGAAGTAGAAGAGTATATACTGTTCTGTCTTCACTTTCTCTGGATGGATTACATCCTGTCAGCGTTCTTTTCAAATCTGAGTGCAATAGTCTCCTGTTTAGGATGTAGAGGCTGCAGAAAATGTCATTTTCTCCCTACCAATGAGAGAAAGCCAGATAACTTGCAAAATCCTCACTGTCCTTTTTTAGTCTATCATAGAGTTGAGGTTGCAAAACAGTGAGATGATCTGAATTCCATAAGACCTCTGGAGGAGAGCAGGGCACAAAAACTCTTTAGGTTTGGTGGACTGAAGAGGAATACAGTCACAATTATGAAGTTCAGAGCAAACGACTGAAATTCTAATGGATTGTGAAAGGCTGAGTACACAGTACCATGAAGTCTGAGTTCATGGGAGCCCAGACAGGAGTGTCTGCACCTCCTTATCACTCTCCTCCATGGGCCTTTACTGGATATTCATGAGAAAAGCCAGGAGCCAGGGCAGGAGACCTCAGAGAGGCCCCCTGGTGGCATAGGTGGAACATTGCCTAGTGGTAGTCTGCCAGGGGCCGGTCAGCATGAAATCCACCTGCATTCTGGAACATTCTCTTATGTGAAACAAAACTGCTGCCAAGGAGGGGCAGGAAATGCTCCTGCTTCCCCTAGTAATACCAAAAGCATGGGTGCTGCTGCAAAAGAAATAAAAGTCTGCCTGTGAAGAGTAAGGAGACCCACTCATGCCCAGAGTCTCACAGGTAGAAATCCTAGTTCTACTGCCTTTGAGAGGGGCAAAGGCTACTCAGGCTTAAGATACCTAACAATTAAAATCTTTTTGGCATAAAGAAAGAGGGTAAGGAATACTGAAAAAAGTTTGTTTCTAAAGCTTAAATGCACAGGATACACGTAAGACTAAAGCTGAAACAATAGAATTGAAAAAAAATCCTCTGTCCCCATTACAATCCATGAACTGAGGAGAGAGGTGGGCAAGAACATGAAGAGATGCCTTCTCCACTGCACAGGTGGGCAGGGGCTGTTGCAAGATTAGGGTGGAGCAGTAACACTGAGGAAAACTTTCTAGAGCTCTTCACCTTAGTCTAACCCCATGGTAGCTGCAGTCCCTGGGCAAAGTCATTTGACTTGTGAAGTGCCCTGAATGTTAAGTATGGCAGTGACAAAACCCAAACCTGGCACCACTACTTGCTAGTTCAATGTAGATCCTCCCCTTCCCCATCTCCAGTGCACATATACACACTAACTACCTGCCAGGGGAGGAGGGGTGTGCGTCTCTAGATATAAATATTATTTATACCAATCTCCGGTATTCTGCTACATAGCATTCAGTCAAAACTTGTGAGACATGTAAACAAGCAAGAAAAAGAAATAAGCTCTTGTCAAAATATAAAGCAGTCAACAGAACCAGACCCAGAGATGGCCCAGATATTAGAATATTGAGGCAGACGGTTTAAAATAATTATGATTAATATTTCAAAGTGTCTCGTGGAAAATGTATGCATGAAAAGACTGGAAATTTTGGCAGGCAGATGTGAACTATAATGAAGTGTCAAGCAGAAACACCAGAAATGAAAAATGTGCTGTCAGAGATGAAGAATTCCTTCAATGGGCTTATCAGCAGACTGGATGCCAAGAGGGAAATAAACAGTAAACTCTAAAATGCATCAATATCCACAGCAAAACAGAAGAGAAAAAAGATTAGGAAAAGAACATCTGAAAACTGTCAAAAATTACGTAATGATCTCATATAGAAGAAACTGGAGTCATCAGAAGAAAGGAGAAAGAAATCAGGGCAGAGGAAATATTAGAAGAGATAATGAAAACAAAGACTCAGAGATCAAAGCTTAGAGAAAACATACCTAGGCATATCCTCATCAGAGTGCCTATTATGAGCTGAATTGAATCCTCCAAAAGTTTATATGTTGAAGTCCTTACCTCTAGTACTTTAAATTATAAGATTATTTGGAGAGAGGTAGGTTCTTTACAGGGGAAATTAAGGTGATATCATTAGACTGCGAACTGAGCCAATATGATAGGTGTTCTTATAAGAAAAGAAAATATGGGCTCAGAGACACAGAGGAAAAAAGAAATGAAGACACAGAAGAAAGATAGCCAAGGACAAGCTCAGGAGAGAGGCCTGGGACAGATCCCAACCTCAAAGCCTTCAGAGGGAATCAACTCACAGCTTGATCTCATACTCTTGGCCTTCAGAACTGTGAAAAAATAAACCTCTGTTACAAAAGCCTCCTAGTTTGTGGTATACTTTGTGGTGGCAACCTTAGAGGGCAGAGATAGTGCTGAAAACCAAAAATCATGAACAATCCTGAAGGCAGCCAGTGGAAACGAGATGTGTTACATGGAAGAAGCAAGGAGACCACAGGAGCAGAGCTGAGATCTCATGAGAGTCTTTGAGTGACAGAAAATAGTGGTGAGATATCTTTGTATTACTAAAACAAACAAACAAACAAACAAACTGGTCTTCATAGAATTCTACATCCGGCAAAAATACCTTTCAAAAGTGGAGGCAAAATAAAAAGAGTTTGAGACGAACAAAAACTGAACATTCATTATCAGTGGATGTATACTACAAGATATAGTAGAGAAAATTATTCAATTACAGGAAATATGAAAGACAAAACTTTAGATCCATATAAAGAAATAGAGAGCACCTAGAATGGTAAAAGTGCATGTAAATATGAAAGATTTTTTCCTTCTTGTTAATAGCTTTAAAATATCATTGGTTATCTAAAAAAAAAAGTGTAGGATTAAAACATATGTAGAAGTAAAATGTATGAACACAAAGGATCAAAAGGTCCAAGTGAAAAGGTGCTCCTGTAGGGTTCTCACTTAAAAGAACATTATATTGGTGGGGCGGAGCAAGATGGCAGCCAAGTAACAGCTTCCTTGCGGCTGGGCATGGTGAGACCGGGGAGAGAGGACCTCAGGCATCTCTGGCAGGCGGGATCTACCCAGGAACCTCCCCTTGGGGACACAGGGAGACAGCGTGAGGCTTCTGGACACCCTGAGGAAGGCAAAAGCAGCAGAGACTGGGCAAGTGGTTGCATCTGTTCACTCAGTCTGATCCTGTCGGTGGCTGTTGGTGGGGCAACAGAGGGACGGCAGGCTGGAAAGGCCTTGCCTGTGAGCTGTTTGGGTTTCTTTTGGACTTGGCACTCGGTTGAACTGCCTTGGGAGAACTTGGGCAGGAGTAAGGGGGGTTTTGAGTGTTGCCTGGGGCCCCAGACTGGACCTCCGAGCCAGACGGAGCTGCCAGTATTTGGTGGTGGGCTGTGTGGAGCCATTGTGGGAGAACTGCTCTGGCAAGCTCCACCCTCAGGGTCACAGAACAGGAATCCAGAGGGAACCAGTAATCTAGTGACTGAGCAGCTTAAAGGCAGAGACTGAGACGCCTCGTAGCCTTAGCCCTCAGGGGCATAGGGCGAGATTGGTTTTGGCACTCGGGGTAAACGGATAGCCACTCAAGGAGCGATCCCAGCCACAGTACTTTCCTGGGAAAGCTTCTGCCTAGCCCAAGTTAGCAATTTAAAGTGTCTCCTAAGTAGGCTAAGGAGGATTTAATCTCTCCACTCTGCAGGGTCTGAGAAATCATTAGAAACACAGGATCACTCCCTACAAAGATCCAGTAAAAACAGAGTGATTCTGCCAGGGTCTGATCTGGGAGAGACACCTCCCCAACTCTGAGGACGGGCATAGGCAACAGTGAAAAATAATCATGAGGCGGAATCAACAGAAAAACTCTGGCAATATGAATAACCAGAGTAGGTCAACTCCTCCAAGGAATGACAAGGTAGATGAAGCACAAGATCCCTTGCATAAGCAAATGGCTGAGAT
>CAUYRH010015942.1:0-39989 GCA_963574655.1 Perodicticus potto | reverse complement strand
AGTTATAATAATACATCCTTTAATATAGAAGTCTACAATAATATGTTATAGACTATATTATTATTATATTACTTGTTGAAAATAATAGCAATTGGGGTGGCGCCTGTGGCTCAAGGAGCAGGGCGCCGGCCCCATATGCCGGAGGTGGCGGGTTGAAACCTAGCCCTGGCCAAAAAAATATAGCAATTGTGGTATTCTTTCTGTACTATCTCTTTTTTTTTTTTTTTTTTTTTGAGACAGAGCCTCAAGCTGTCACCCGGGATAGAGTGCCGTGGCATCACAGCTCACAGCAACCTCCAATTCCTGGGCTCAAGCGAGTCTCCTGCCTCCGCCTCCCAAGTAGCTGGGACTACAGGCACCCGCCACAACGCCCGGCCATTTTTTGGTTGCAGCCGTCGTTGTCTGGCGGGCCTGGGCTGGATTTGAACCCGCCAACTCAGGTGTACGTGGCTGGCGCCTTAGCCCGTTGAGCCACAGGCGCCGAGCCTTGTGTTTGTTTTTAAGTTTGTGGTGAGCTTGGAATAATTACCGCATATTTTATGGTATAAAAATTTTACTGTAATTGGTGTGGCCCATGAGAAAGACCATAGAGGTGAAGAGAGCACGGAAAGCATAGCCCAGGGCTTCGGTCTTGTGTGCTTTAAACTGCTCAAGAGGAGTCAAGGAGGCGGACTTGTATGTGGAGGTTACATGAGATGTCTGTAATACGTAGCCCGCCCCCAGCGATTACAGATAAAATGATGATTTGAGACTGGTGAAGGCAGGGATTCTGCAACCCTCATTTTGAACCCCACCATCAGAACAGTGAGGAGCCCCAGTGGGTGGCTGCGTACATGGTAAGTGGAGGGACATAGGGCTGGACAGACAAGAGAGGTGCCCTGGGAACAGCATAGCTCCTATGAGAGGATGCAGTGCCAAAGCAGGAAAGAGAGGGTCTAGGGGTTAAAACACTATGGTTAAATGTCACTTACCACACTGGCCGATAATCTGTGTGATGTCGAGCAGTTACCTAACCCTTGTAACTCCACTGGCCTCATTCCCTGCAGCGTTGTTGTGACAATTAGAAATAAAGTATATAAAAAATCCTGTACCTCACATGGCACATCGTAGGCCCTCAGTCAATTTGACTGGCCTCAAATTATGAGCGAATAGCCAGCGGGCATGGTGGCTCATGCCTATAATCCTAGCACTGTAGGAGGTCAAGGCAGGTGGATCGCCTGAGTTCACGAGTTTAAGACCAACCTGAGCCAGAGCGAGACCTTGTCTCTAAAAATAGCTTTAGTCCTAGCTACTAAGGAGGCTGAGACAAGAGAATTGCTTGAGCCCAAGAGTTTGAGGTGCTATGAGCTATGATGCCACAGCATTCTCCTGTGGGCAAAAAAGTGAGAGTCTGTCTCAAAAAGAAAAAAAAAATGATGACCGAATAGTTTTTGCCTGAGCAAAAATGTTTTTTTCTTTTTCTCCTGCTTTTACTACTAGTGCATATGCACTGTGAAAAATTTAAACAATCCTATACAGGAGAAAATGTGTAAGGAGGAAAATAAAAGGTCCTACAACCCTAAGATAGCCACCATTAACAGTTCAGTGGCGCCTTTCATGTATCTCATCATGCAGACACTTTGTCCCTTCTGCTTTAATTGTTGAATGTTTTTCTCTCATTTAAAAAAATGAGGCCCTTTTCTCATCATTTCCGACCCAGTAGCACCTCCTAAACCTCAGGTAACCACCATACACTGGGGTGTTTCCACCCATCGTTTACCCTGTACATATGTCAGTGTATATAAATAAATACATGAGAAGATATTTTTTGTCCTTATTCATTTTGCCAAACTGAGATCTTGTTATGTTTATGTGTAAGTGTCATGGACATACATATTGAATTTCCATTGTGGTGAAATATATCATCTTCCTTACCATTGTATCTTGAAAGAAGCTGTAGGGCTATAGGCCATTATAGACCTAACTTTTTAATTAATTAATTAATTTTTTATTTTTCAGTTTTTGCCTGGAGGGCGAGTTTGAGCCCGCCACCTCCAGCATATGGGGCCGGCGCCCTACTCCTTTGAGCCACAGGCACCACCCTAGATCTAACTTTTTAAAATTGCATAATCTTCTGCGGCTTGGTTAATGCCACAGTTTAGTCCCCCTTCTCTATTGATGAGCATTCAGTTGGTTTCCAGCTACCAACAGTGCTTCAGTGGACATCTCTGCACCTGTCTCCTTATGCTCTACTGCTTTTATTTCGGTGGACAGAGCCCGAGGAGTGAGTTGAAGAAATTTTAAAAAGACTGGTCAGAGGTCCTTTTAAAAATTCAATAAAGGTCTTTCCAGTTTTTTCCAGAAGGGTGGAATGATGTGTGTTTCCATCAGCAACGTGTATGGACTGCCCTCCCAACCACTCCCCACCTGCTCCGTGCCATCGACATTATGCAAGTCCTGTCAATGTCAGGTATCCTTCTTGAATTTTTGCCATCCCATGGATGTGCAGTGATACCTTATTATCACTTCCATTTGCATTTCCTTGAACTACTACAGAGCCTGAACGTCTTTTCATGTGTTGTTGGTCATTTAGATTTGCTTGTCTGCGTATCTCTTATTGATACCCTGTGCCCGTCTTTCTCTTGGCTGTTTGTGTTTTCCCAGTCAGTATGTAAGCGCTCGCAGCTGTCATATGCCCTGCATTACACATGTTTCCCCAGGCCATTTATTGTGTATCAATTGACTTTATTTCTATGTTATCTTTCACTTTACCAAACTTTAAAAGTTTTATAAAGTCAGCATCTTTTCTTTTATGGTTTCTGGGTTTCCTGACTGAGTTAAAATGTCTCCCCTACTCCTTGGTTGTGCCTGTTTCCTGGGTTGTCTTCTAGTATTTTTATGGTTTTATATTTAAATAAATCCAGATGGATTACGGATTTTGATATGTGCTGTAAGGTAGGGAACCAATTTAATTTTCTTCTGGAGGAATAGCTAGCTGTGCCGACGTCATTTATTGCATGAATCATTTTCTCCCTTGAATTGAAATACCACTTTTGTTGGATTTAAGTGAAAAGCGCTGCCAAACAACTCTGTTCAGCTCCACTTGTCAATTTGTCTATCATTACCACACAGTTTTATTAATAACCACAGAGGTTTCAATATAATGTATTTTAATTTCTACCAAGGAAGTTCTTCACCTACTTCATGCTATTCCTTCTCAGAATTTTCTTGACTCTTTTTCAATTTCATTATTTTCCATTCCAAAATAAACGCATTGAGAATTCTAATAGAATTGCATTACATTTAGATCTTAATATGGGGTATATTGACATATTAGGTCTTCCCAACTAAGAAAAAATTTGTTTCATTTTGTTTGGTGCTTATTTTTTATACTATCAGAAGTTCTAGAGCAATCTCTTTGCCTTTGTTTCTATTTTTTGGTAAAGCTATATTGAGGTGTAATTTACATACCATAACATTCACCCATTTAAAGAGTACAATTCACTGGATAACTTGCTTTTACAGCATTGTATGGCCATCATATGAGTATTTTAGAAAATTTCCATCACCTCAAAAAGAACCTTGAGCCCATTTTCAGTCACTTCCCACTTCTGCCCCCAGCCATAGTAGCCACTACTCAAAATAGAGAAAATACTCTCTATATTGATTTGCCTTTTCCTGAACTTCTTTTTTCGTGTTTATCCTGAGAATTTAATTTTCTTATTGCATTTTCTAGTAATTTATGAACATTGCTTAATTATAGTGGTATTTATTTGTAATTATAATGACAATGACTTTGGTGTTTCACCCTTTAGAAAGACTTTTTATTTTTTCCTTCTTTTTTTTTAGAGACAGAGTCTCACTCTGTTGCCCTCGATAGAGTGCTGTGGCATCACAAGTCACAGCAACCTCCAGCTCTTGGGCTTAAGCAATTCTTTTGCCTCAGCCTCCCAAGTAGCTGGGACCAAGGCGCCTGCCACAACGCCCGGGTATTTTTTTATTGCAGTTTGGCCAGGGCTGGGTTCCAACCCACCACCCTTGTATATGGGGCCAGCGCCCTACCCACTGAGCCACAGGCGCCGCCCTGTTTTCATGTTTTTTGAGACAGAGTCTCACTCTATCACCCTGGGTAGAGTCCCATGGTGTCATTGCTCAGAGAAACCTCAAACTCTTGGGCATGAGCAATCCTCTTGCCTCAGCCTCCCAAGTAGCTGGGATTACTGGGTTGTACCACCATGCCCAGTTTGTTTTTCTATTTTTAGTAGAGATGAGGTCTTGCTTTTGCTCAGGCTGGTCTCAAACTCCTGAGTTCAAGCAGTCCACCCACCTTGGCTTCTCAGAGTGCTAGAATTATAGGCATGAGCCACCTCACCCATCCATCTAGAATAATATTTGCTATTGATTTTTGGTAACCTGTCTTTATTATACTTGAGCATGTTTTATTCTGTTCCACGGTTCTTAGAATTTTAGGGGAGAGGAGAGTAGCATTTTATCAAATGTCTTTTTAGCTTTTATTTAGTTGATTCATTGATGTAAACAATTATGTTGCTAATGTCCATGATCATTAGCTGTCCTTGTCTTCCGGGATAAACTCTACCAGGTCGAACTGTAGTATCCGATGAACTGGTAGAGACAGAGTCAAAACTACAAGATTGAGAGGAAGTTACCTTCCCATTCATGTTAGTCTTTTATGCCCGTTAGGTAGTAATTAATAATATATTTCCTTAATCACTGGCTAGAGCTGTACCATGCAGTCACACTAGCCACCTTTCAAGTGCTTAGGAGCCACACAAGCCTAGTGGCCACCACATTGAAAAGCTCTTAGAGCAGAGTTAGTGGAGTTTTTGTATGGCTTGGTGACCCAAGAAGGTTTTTTACGGTTTTAATAGATTACTTAAAAAAGGCAAAAAAAAAAAAAAAAAAGCATGTGACAGAGCCTCCGAAATATTTACTGTCTGGCCTTTTATAAAAGTTTGGTGAACCTTCATTATTGTCTCCTGACTTGAGATCATTTGCATATACCCCCTTATCAGTTTTCCATAGAATGCCATCTACAAGATTGTTTGCTTAATCCTATTCTTTAAATAGATTTACCTTTTTTTTTTTTTTTTTTGCAGTTTTGGCCGGGACCGGGTTCGAACCCGCCACCTCTGGTATATGGGGCTGGCGCCCTACTCCTTGAACCACAGGCGTCGCCCAGTAGATTTACCTTTTTAACTTAAACTTTTAAAGGAAACATCATATCCAATACCATAAATGGGAACGTGTGCCATAAATAGATACATAACTAAAACGTAAATACAATGAAAACCAACAATATTATTAAATTCTAATTACGAACTAGACCTTGCTCTTCCCTTTGTTAAAAAGGGAAATTAGTAACTGGTAGGTATTGGAAGATACATCCCCAGCAGCTGAGATGATTTCCTTGATGTAATCAGACGTGTGGAAAGAGAACTGAAGGGCACTGCCTTCTCAGATGGTTCAGTGTCCTTTAAGTCCAGATACATGTGCCTCCTAAAATCATCCTCACATATGTTCCTCAGTTTTAGAATACTGGGCTGAGGGTAGAGGAGAGCAGAGAGCATGACATTGGCTTAGATGATGTGGGTTAGAGCATCAGATGCAAACTTATAGTTGGACTGTATCATTCCCCAGAAGTATCATCGATAAGTTAAAAATGTAATGTTATTTTCTCAGCTTTTATTGATGTTTGCTCTGTATTAAAAAAGGCCATTGGAAAAATATTTCTGCATCTTCTGCAAAACTGCAGTCAAATATATGTTTATTTTACTTAAAGATTAATCCAGTAAGTTCCTTCTAGAATTTTTATCTATATATATAGCAGATTTGCTTTCTTTAAAATATTCTTCCTGAAATCTCTTTTTGACAATTTGACATTTTTGACATTTTGTGGTGGGTGAATCTGAGCCCCGCCTTTGATCCAGGAATAATAAGAGTTTCAAATCATTTGCTTGGAGTTCCAGGAAGCTTAGTGCTAAATGTAATTCTTACTAAATTATATTTCTTTATTTTTTGATTTCTTGTGAACGATCCTTTCTTAAATGTGTTTTTGTTGTAAGTCAACATTGTTGTTGACGTGTGATTTATATATAATAAGCACAACAATTTCAGTATATACGTCAGAGTTTGGAGCCTATGAAATCACCACCATAATCAAGACACAATATTTCTATTATCCCCAAATTACCTCTTTCTAGTCAATCCTCCTTCCACTCCATCACCACCTCCATCCCCTAAATCCCACCTCCTCAGGCAACCAGTGATCTGTCACTATAGCTCAGTCTCCCTCAGAAGACATACGGCACTGTCTGGGGACATTTTAGGTTGTCACAACTGGGCAGGTGCTACTGGCCGCTGGTGGGTAGAGGCCAGGAGTGCTGTAAAACATCCTACAATGCACAGCATAGTTCCTCAGAACAAAGAACTAACTGGCCAAAAAATTTCAATAGTGCCAAGATTGAGAAACCCTGCCATAGATACAGATGGGGTCTGCAAACGATGGTCTACAGGCCCAATCCAGCCTGATTGCCTATTTTAATACAGCCAATAAGCTACAAATGGTTTTCACATATTTAAATGGTTGAAAAAAACCAGAGGAATAGTATTTCATAACAAATGGTCTGTCCCTAAATGAACTGGATGATGCTTGCCCACATTGGTGAGGGTGACTCTTCTGTAATCAGTCTAGTGATTGAAATGCTCATCTCTTCCAGAAGCACCCTCACAGACACACCCAGAAATAATATATAACCAGCTAACTGAGTACTCCTTAGCCCAAAGGGGTTTTATTGACAAAATTAACCATTACACCTTTGGGCATAGAGTGGAATTTGATTATAGTTTTAATTTCTAATTCCCTGATAATCAATGGTGTTCAATATCTTTTCATGTGCTTATTTGCCCTTTGTACCTTTTTTTGTGAAGTGTCACTTTGAATCTTTTGCTCATTTTTTATTGTATTGTCTTAATAAGGTGTAAGATTTCTCCTTATATTCCGGATATAATCTTTTATCAGATCTGTGTGTATGTTTAAAAAAAAAATTCTTTATCAGATACATGCTTTTTTTCCCCCCAGATACATGCTTTGCAAATGTTTCTCCTAATCTATGGCTTGCCTTTTCATTTTCTTAACCATATCTTTTGAAAAACGAAGTTTTTAAATTTTGATAAAGTTCCATCGATCAATTTTCTCTCTTAGGGTTCATGCTTTTTTTGTCCTCTCCTAAGATCCTACAGACTTTCTCCCTTATTTTCTTCTACAAGTTCAGAGTTTAGCATCTATGTTTAGGATGATGATCCATTTTGATTTCACTTTTTCCTACATGGATATCCACTTGTTCTATCGTTTGTGAAAAGACTACTCTTTGTTCCATTGAATTACCTTGGTGCCTTTATCAAAGATCAATTGATATGTTGTTAATTCTTGGCTTTCTATTCTATACCATCCATATCGTTGTCTGTTCTTACATCAATACCACACTGTCTTGGTTACTGTAACTTTATAGTAAGTCTTGAAATCAGGTTAAAAAAAGTCAGAGGCATCTGACTCACACCTTCTAGGTATCCCAGGAGGCCCAGCCCTGCAGGGAGACCTGTGTTCTGGGAGGTGGTGAGAGGTGTGGCTATGGATTTCTGGCCTTGATTCCAACTTTGTTCTTTTTTCCAAACTGTTTTGCTTATTTTAGGTCTTATGCATTTTTATACAAATTGAGAATCAGCTTATCAGTATCTATAAAAAGGCCTATTGTGATTTTGATTGAAGTTGGGTAGAACTGGGAAGAATTGACACCTTGACCTTGAGTCTTCCAGTTCATGAACACAGAATATTTCATTTATTTAGTTCTCCAATTTCTCTCAACAGTGTTGTATAGTTTTCATTGTACAGGTTTTGCATCTATTCTGGTTAATTCATCCTGGGTTTTGATGCCATTATAAATGAGATAAATGTATTTTAACATTGTAAGCCACCTCATTCTACCAGTTCTCAGAAAAGGAATTTGATTAACTACAAAGCAATAAGGTGGATTGGGAAGGGCTAGGCTGGAAAGAGTGCAGTGGAGCAAGGGGACAACTCATCACAGACACTGGAGCACCTGCATTCCACTGGGCAAAACGATGGGTAACCCAGACCAGCATTTGGCATGAACGCAGGCAGGGAGAGCGCAGGGGCAGGAACACAGGCACAGGTAATGGGCAGGCAAACAGGTGTTGTCAGGGAAGTGTGCAATGGGAGGGGGGATACAGACAGAGGGCGGCAGGCCTCAACGCCCTGGAGAAGGTGATGGGCAGCAAAAGAGAAGGTTGTGTCAGCCCACTGGGAAAGAGTCGGGAGGCCCTTTACAGAGCTTGGGCTCCGGGAATCGGTATCTGACGAGGAGTCTGGAGTATAATCCTCAGTCGCAGAACTGGAACACACAGTCAGGGCTTGTCCAGAGTCGACACTGTCCCAACCTGTATTCTCATTATGTTAGGCCCTAAACCCGCCTTCAGAATGTAGTCCTTGGCCTGGTCTGGGGGTGGGAAGGAGGCTGCCAGACACCAGGAACCAAACAAAAGAATCTGGTTGGCCTTCTGGGAATAGAAGGGAGATAAATTGTGTTTACAAAGAGAATTTTGGTGTCTGTCATCAGTTCCGATTCTACCCTTCCTAGTAGGAGCAGGTAAACAAGCAAAAGAGGAAATGCTGGCATTCTGGGTGGATTTAGATGGGCAGAAAACCAGACTTCTATTACTTGCTTTAAGAGAGGTAGACGTATTCATCTCTTTTACTGGAAGGTACTCAGCAGGTGCTGCACAGCCCAGCATCATCTCAAAGGCTCATTACCTCTTTTTACTTAAGTGAATGAATGCATCTGCACTTTTTCAAATTCAACCATCAGGAAAAGCCTTTTGAACCCCAAATAATCAATTCATCTCCTACAAGATCTTATCTCTGACCCTGTTTCACAGCTATCTGAGATGTTGCCTTGTCTAGGTCCCCAGTGAATAGAATGGAGGGAAGGGGGCCCTATTATTTGCTCTTTTCTTGAAGATGATACCCTTGCTGCTGGCTTGATCTCAGAGTAGGGCGGGGTAGAGGTGTCCTTCTCTGAGATGGAGACACTGAAAGAGGAGCCAGGTGGAGACAGAGCATGATAGGCTTAGTTGTAGATGTAAGTTTGAAGGGCCAGCAAGATACCAAGTTGAAAGAGCCAAAAGGCCGTTAGATGTGCAGATTAATGGCTGTTTAATAAATGTTCAAGAGATGCTAGTTTGGTAGTGCATTTGCCTGCCCTGGCACCAATGTCCGCAGCATGTACTCCGGCTTTTAATAGCCACTTTATTATAACATTATTTTAGAAATTAAATGGTACCAAGATTGAGTCCCACTGCACTTCCCTTTCTCTGGGACAACTACAGTTAATAGTTTGGTGTTTTATGCAAAAAGTTCAATTATGTAAGTGAGATTTCATATTCACATATATATGAAATAAGACTTATATGAATACACAATGCCACGGGTTCTGTTCTGTGACCGGTTTTCTTCACTTAGTGCCATATCATGGATAACCTTCCACATCAAACTTAGAGATCAACATAATCCTTTTCATGGCTGTCTGGTGAATATAACTTCTGTTCACTTAAATAGTCTTCCTATTGTCAAAACTTAAGCTTGATCTCAAACAATGTGCTATTGTATGTAAAAACAATGCAACAGATCATCCTCATGATAAGTCTTTATACAGCAGTCCAATTATCTCTTTAGAAGAAATTCTTAGACATGAAATGCACATTTTAAGTTTCCACGTAGATGTTTGGATTTCCTTCTGGTAAGACTGTACCAGTCTGAACTCCAGTGAATAGGAGTGCATGCTTTTCTCACTCGCTTTGGTCATTGTCTCTTTTATCTGTGCTATTGTGGATTTTGAAAAATATAATCTCATTTTGATTTGCATTTCTTTAATTATTAATAAAGGCAAATATCTTTTCATTGGCTTATTAGCTATTTACATCCCCCTCTCTCTGTGGGTTGCCTATTCATATCCTTTGTCTTTTTTTCTTCTAAGATTTATAAGTGCTTTTTTTTTGAGTCTCACTTTGTCACCCTTAGTAGAGTGCCGTGGCGTCATAGCTCAAAGCAACCTCGAACTCGTGGGCTCAAGCCATTCCCTTGCCTCAGCCTCCCAAGTAGCTGGGACTACACAACACTGGGCTATTTTTAGAGATGAGGTCTCACTCTGGCTCAGGCTGGCCTTGAACCTGTGAGTTCAGACAGTCCATCTGCCTTGGCCTCCCAAAGTGAGCCACCGTGCCCAGCCTATAAGTGCTCTTATATATCACAGATATTAACCCTTGGCTGTATGTTGCAAACATGTCATACCGGTTTTTATTTTGTCTTTATTGAAAGTGATTTATGGTATCACTCGCTGATCACAGTTTTTTGCTATTATATAATCATATCTAAATCATTCTTTTTACAATTTCTATCTTTGGATTATGCTAAGAAAACAGTAATTCAACCAAAGTTTATTTGTTTATTTGTTTATTTTGAGACAGAGTCTCACTTGGTCACCCTTGGTAGAATGCTGTGGCATCTTAGCTCACAACAACCTCAAACTCTTAGGTTCAAGTGATCATCTTGCCTTGGCCTCCCAAGTAGCTGGGACTACAGGCGCCGGCTACAATGCCAGGCTATTTTTTAAGAGATGGGGTCTCGCTCTGGCTCATGCTGGCCTCGAACCTGTGAGCTCAGGCAATCCACCCTCCTCGACCTCCCAAACACTGGGATTATAGGTGTGAGCCACCGCGCCCGGCCCAACCAAAGTTTATAAATATTTTCTTCTGGTAGTTTATACTTTTATTTTTTACATAAAATGCAAGTCTAAGGATGCCACCCCTTTGCTTGAGATACCAGCAAGCCTCGCCACTGCACTCAGCATGCCGTCATTTTCCACCTGACATGTGCCACCAGGCCTTGGAGGATTTGACCCCTGCTCACTTTCCACCCTCATGTATCAAATACACCATCCCGAGCTAGTTCACACCACGTGGCTTCTGTGGGAAATGCCCTGGCTCAGTTTCTTCCCCACCCCCAGTGAACTTCCAAGCAGCCAGCGAGGCTCACCTCCAAGGCACCTCTGAGAAGCTTTCCTCCTTCCCAGTCTGAGTCAGGTGCTTCCCTGCCCTTCCAGCTCCCTGTCTCCTGGTGAAATGTTTGTTTGTGCATTTCTTTCCACTACAAAGTTGTAAGCTACTTGAGACTCAATCCCAACACATGGCACCTAGTACTGTGCCGTGTAGAAGATTCTGTTGCCTCTGGTCTGATGTGCATTTTAGCATTTGGCCAGGAGACCAATTAGAACAGTGTTCTCAACCTTCCTAATGCCACGGCCCTTTAATATAGTTCCTGTGGGTCGCCACCCACAGGTTGAGAAACACTGAATTAGAAGTTCACATGTAGTAGTGATGTCAGAGTCCAGGTAGAGGATAAAGGCCTGGATTGAGCAGTGGGTTCGGAGAAAGAAGACCAAGGAGAAACAGACACAGGTTTAGTAGATAGAACTGACAGAGCTTGAGCAGTGTCTTGCTTGAGATTTTCCCCAAACCTTCAACACACAGGAAAATCAAAATCTTAACCCATTAGCACTGTCCTTTGGATTCTTGGATTATTTTGTTTGTAATTATCCCTACTTCTCCTCCCTTCTGTGAAGCTGGGTGACCTTGCCTAGTCATGACCTCCATGTCATCATCTGTCAAAGTTAGGTTCCACTTCCAAAGCCAGTTACGCAGTGGTTTCCAGGACGTGCCATGTGTTAAGAACTCTTCTTGCATGTAGTTCTCAGTGAGGTCTCTGACGGTCCACCCCCCTTTAGCTGGGTGCTGCTTGGGTCAGTTGTCAGCTGCTGACAGATGGAAGGGATGCCTGCGGAGAGAAGGTGAAATCAGCTTTTACCTTTGGGTTTCCACAAGCCATGGGTGTGCCCTGCACGGCTGGCCCTCGCCTGGATACCTGTTCACACCGGCTTTCTTGCTCTGCTCTGCTGACCGTGCGGCCATTCTTTGTGCTCCCAACATCATCCGTTCTCAGCTCTGCTCCTTCTGGCTGTGTTTATGTGCCATGGGCATCATCTAATCGCACCTTTATTTCTGGCTGTCCACTGCCACTGCCCTCCCTGCCTCTGGTCAGCCAGTGCCAGGTAAAGAAGCAGAAACACCAGTCCCCACCTCACGTTTCTACTCCTGACCATGCCCAGCCCTTGCTCCAGCTGTGCCAGGGCATCTGAGGTGCCTACATCTCAGTTGGAACCTCAGTCTCTTGCTCAAGCCCTCGACTTTCTACTCTGACTCTGAGCCCGCATCCTCATCCCTGCCTCACCTCTTGGCCCCAAGGCAGTCCGTCTGCCTGCCATTGTCAGCCCACATCTGCTCACCTCTGCTCCTTTCTTCTCCATCACAGAGAATGCCTGCTTTGTTCCTCTGCCCAGTCCCTATACCAAATACCCACAGCCAGCACAGAGGTCTCTTTTGAGAGACTTCCTTCCCATCACTGGAGGCTCATAACCCGTTCCTGGGGCTAGCGCTTTGTACACGTGTGCGCAGGGCTTTCACAGCGCCTCCTTGATCCTCACAATGTCCCCGCTCAAGCCTTCCTTCAGCCAGCACTTAATTAGCTGCCTCAATGTGCCAAGCCCTTAGAAGGACGAAGTAAGGCTTAGGCTCGGCTCTCAGGGAGCGCTGCTCTAATAGGCACGATTCCAGCTGCCTCAGCTGTGAAACGGGGGCAGTGATGTTACATTACCTCACGGGGCTGCTGTAAGACTTATTTGAAATTGTATGGGAGCTTGAGAGCCACCGTGCAGTGCTGACAGTGTTGACGTCCATTTATAGCCAAGAAAACAGGCCTGGAGCAGTGAGGACTGCCCGCAGTCACAGGGCACCGCCCCACCCATGGTCCCTTCCTCTTCTCCTCACACCCCCTCGGCGCCCCCACTCCCTGTCGGGTCTGTTTCTCTCCAAAACTGGGCCCTGCCATCCAGACTCCATCACCCTAGTGGCATCATCGCCCTAGGAAAGGAGAAGTTAGTCGTTTTCACCCCCAGGCCTTTCTTTAGCCTCCTAAGAGGGCGCACTGCTCTGTCACTCCTGGTGGGCACAGTGCTTCCCACATGTGCCTGGGTGCCTCAGAATCAAGTTCACAGTGGCTCGCCCACCTCGCTGCCCTTTCTGTCCAGGCCCAGTGCCATTAGTCATGTATTTCCGGAAGCACTGATGAGATTCGTTTCTTGGCCTCAGGAAGTCCGAAATGGAGTGTAACTAGGTGTCTGCTTCAGTGGTGGAGGTGTGCCAGCTCCGGGAGAAAGGCGCTGGCAGAAGTAGGCACGGGAGGAGGGAGGAGGGCCGCCTTTGACTGGCAGACACGTGATTGGCGTAAAGTCAATGGCAGGTAAAAGCAGCTTCAGCTGGGAGAGAAAGCTGGCAACATTTTCAGCACAAGATGAAACATCTAGTACCTCTGGGAAGAAGTCTTACATCTTGGGGAAAAATGGGAATAGCTTGTGCCCTGCTGAGATCTTGTTAATTTCAAGAGTCGAAATAAAGAGGACTGGTTTGTCCTAAAACCTGGCCCTTTGGAGAAATCTTCTAGAAGGTGGCATGATGAGGGCAGGACTTCTGAAAAGCAGCAGGAACATTTTTCACCTTGTTTCAATTTTTTCAAAAACAATATAAAAATACTTGCATAATTTTAAAGCACAGTATTTTTAAATTATGAAAGCAATATTGCATTATATAGAAAGGGGGGGAAGTGGAGGAGGGAATACTTATCATCTCACAAAACAAACTTATGTTTTTGCTTTTGTTTTTGAGACAGAGCCTCAAGCCGTCACCCTGGATAGAGTGCTGTGGCATCACAGCTCCCAGCAACCTCCAATTCCTGGGCTCAAGCGAGTCTCTTACCTCTGCCTCCCAAGTAGCTGGGACTACAGGCGCCTGCCACAACGCCCGGCCATTTTTTGGTTGCAGCCATCATTGTTTGGTGGCCCGGGCTGGATTTGAACCCTCCAGCTCAGGTGTATGTGGCTGGCGCCTTAGCCCGTTGAGCCACAGGCACTGGGCCAAAAAACTGATGTTTATTCCTTTCTGGCCTGTTGTTGTGTGCATGTTTTGGTTGTGATAATATTTGTCATATATTATTTGTATACTGGTGTCACTCTAAGTTATTTTTCAATGTTTGATGAAATACTGAAGAGTGCAGAAAACATATGTGCAATGTAAAGAATAATTCGGAGCGAATACTTTTGTAACTCCCACCCAGGTAAAAGATTAGGTTTGCAGACCACAAGAAGCTCCCTTCTGTCATGGAGCCTTCCCCAAAGACAGCCCTCCTTCCCTGCCGGAGATAACCACTCTGGACTTTTCTGATCATGTTTCCTTGTTTTTTCTTCTTGGTTTTGCCCCTAGATGCAAATGCTGTAATTCACTTTTGCCTATTTTTGGTATATGAATGAAATCTACTGTGTTTATTCTTTTATGTTTGCTTCTTTTCCTCAATTATTGTGCAAAAGATGTTGTATGTTAATTTTCATTGTAAAAGAGAAAAAAGTAGTTTTATATTCCTGCTCAATTTCCATCCCAAATCTAGGTTTTATCTGGTAGCCCAGGTTTGTGAGACTTTTATAGTCAGGAAGAGGCGTTCCTTCATCCTGCTTGTGACTTTCCCAACCCCCACTTGAGGTCACAAACTAGGAAGAGTCCTTGGCCCGCCCCCCTTGTTTCCTAGCAGTAGGGTGCTGGCCTCCTTCCACCATTTGGTCTGTGTTCTAGGAAGCAGCCCCCCTGTGGGCTACTGGAGGCCCTTGAGCCACAGCTGCTATCCTTCCAAGGGGGCTGATGGAATTATTTCTGGGGCCTGGGGACAGCTGGGAGAGCACAGAAAGCACAGCCTGAAAAGCACAGCTGGGCTGAGCAGTCTGCTGGGGGCCAGGTGAGGTGGTGTGATGGTGGTGACGCCACTGCTCCTCAGATGCTTGGTCTTTCCTGGCTACGGCTCCAGTCAGGAGTCAGGAGTCAGGAATCCTTGTTTCCAGTGTGTCACACCTCTGTCGCCCTTCCAGGAGGAGCTGGGCTCCTTGAGATGAGATTTACTCATTGCTTAAACATTGCTGGTCCTCAGCCTCTCCAAGCTGCAGACCCCGGGGAGTAAGCAAGCACTCACAAGGAGTTAGGTTCTACCCAAGCACCCAGGACTCCCCTGTGCACCCGTGGGCTGGGAGGCACGCGTGGGCACACATCATCAACACACAAGTTAAGCTCATCCTCGCCCCACAAGGCCCATACCCAGGGGCACTCAGCTCTGACTCCCGACATCTACCCCATTTCTCTCCCTTGCTTTAGAGCTCATCTCGTTGAACAAGTGGTCAGCAGCTCTATTTCTTACCACCCTCTCACGGCTAATCCTTTGGAATTTGGCATTCACCCACTGCACACTGATGCTTGCTCATTAAGTCCAGCCACACTGGACCAGCCCACTTCAGATCAACCCAGGAGATTAAAACCTTACTTGATTTTAGCCAGTTAAGGATACACTTCTATGAATTTATTAATCTCTACACCTTCCCAGAATCTATTTCTTTCATTCAACTCCTGCTTGGTTTGGGCCCAAGAGATGACTGTCTTTTGATCTTCACTCACAACAGCTCTTTTTTTAGACTTTCTTGGGACCAAGCCCTTGGGCACCATTTTCACATGTCCTGCCTTGGCACATTGGGATCGTGTTTCCTTTTCCTTTTTTCCTCCTGCCTGGTACTGGGCTCTGACCTACAGTCCTGCCCACCTTGGTCCTACCTTCTCCACCGTGCACCAACAAAGGTGGTGACAGTTTTCCAGCCGCACATGCTTCATGGTTGGGTACAGATAGGCCTCAACTGCCACACCTCCAGCCAGCTCTCCCCTAAAATGACACTTGCCGTCTGTGGGCTCAATCCTGCTCAGCCCCTGGGTTATGGGAAGTGAGGCCCGGTGGGACACTGGGAGGCCTCCTTAGCAGCCAGTTTGGTGTAGGAATCTGTTTGTGGCTGTGGACCAGGCTCCAGGGTGTCTGCCTTCACATGCTGTCTTCCACCTGACTGGTCCGACTTCCTATGCAGGTCCCTGCTGTCCAAAGCCAGCATTAGCCCTTGGAGATGCCTGAGCCCCAGATGAAAGATGGAGGACCTGCCTTTTCACTCTCCCTAAGGCTGGTTCCACTTCCAAGGTCCCTCAAAACATTTTGCAAAAAAACTCCCAGGGGACCCATTCAGGCCCATCATTCAGACCAGCCCTCTGGACATCCATGCTGGCCCGGGTTGGGGAGGAATCTAGAAGAGTCCCAGGTTTCTGGATGCGGTGACTGGGGTGGGGGAGTTGGATTTGGACAGGTTGAGTTGTGCTGCCCATGGAACACCCCAGGAAGATGGTCTAGTGAGCATAGGAATGATAGTTATGAAGTGCCCCACTTCCCTCATTATCATAGAATAATTTTTCTGACAAAAGGTGAAGAACTTAATCACAGGGCAGGTGAAGTTTGATGAAGGGGTGTTGGGAGAGGCTCAAACAGCTTGATCTCTTTTTTTCACTTGTCACCTAATTGTTAGTAGTCGTTAATTCATATAAATGGGCTAGGGGAGTGGCTACCTTTGAGAAGGAGAATGTGGGGTCAGATGAGGTGCAGGAACCTGAACGGTAATGACATGCTGAGGTCACAGGCCTCTGGGTACTGCTCTGTATACCTTACAGACATATCATAAATATTATTTTGAATCTCAATATTGATCAAAATAATTCAGAATTAATTATAAAATTATACCACATGCTTACATATTAGTGAAGTATTACTATTTAGAAAGCAATTTACTTGTTTAAAAATTAAATTTATTAACTTAAACCCTTGGCATTTCCCACTCACCTCGAACATCCCTTGGGCTTTGATGTTCTGTGACCAGTGGGTTTGTCATACCTTCCCTGAGTGGCCAGCACCTCACCCTGCCTATTTCAGGGATGGCTCTCCCATTGAGAAGGCTGTGAAATGCCAGCCTTCTGTTTTTCTTTCCTTTTTGCTGATCAGAAGAAAAAGAGCTGCTGGTTTTGATTTTCCTTTCCAAACAACTTCAGGGTGTTGCCTTTGATCCTTTAACAGATGATATCTGCTTGGAGTGAGGGAAGAGCCGTGCTTGCCCACTTGTGTCCTCCATGACCTGAGCTGGCCTCACTTGCCCCTTGAGGTTCCATTAGGGTTGGTGTAAATGCCACAGATCCTTCATGTCACAGGGCAGTGTATAGCCTCCTCTCGTGCATCTTTGATTATCACAGTGACTGCTTATCTGTAAAATCACGTACTTTTCTGTGGATTCTATCAAAAGATGAAATGTGAATGTTGAACTAGAGCTCATTAAAAATAAGAAATATGGCCAGAGCGGTGGCTCACACCAGTAATCCTAGCACTCTCAAAGTCCAAGGAGGGGGATTGCTTGAGCTCAGGAGTTTGAGATCAGCCTGAACAAAGCAAGACCCTACTACTAAAAAAAGTAGGAAAAAAATCCAAGCCAGGCATCGTGGTGGGCACCTCTCATCCCAACTACTCGAGAGGCTGAGACAAGAGGATCACTTGAGCCCAAGAGTTTGAGGTTGCTGTGAGCTATGATGCCACTAGCACTCTACCCAGGGTGATAAAGTGAGATTCTTTATCAAAATACTTGTCTTAACTATAATACCTATCAAGTTCATTTTAAGGTCTTTATGCAAGAAGAGTTCCCTTTGCCCTGTTCTGGCCCTAAGTGTCTGTGCCAAGTCCTAGAGGTCCCCAGTGCCCTCCAGCTGAGCTGCTGGCAGGGGCAGCTGTGCGGGACAGACTGTGCAGGCTCCTTGTCTCACACCTCTCTAGAGGCTCAGAGGAGCTGGGGAAGGTGATGACAGAAGCAGACAATTCCAAAACACAGTGTTGGGCTTGGCATTTCCTTGGCAGTACTAACACTGTATGCCTTCTAGGAGTGTAGGGTGTGTGCATTTCATGAACAAGAAGCAGCAGCTGCCATAATCTCGTCTGTCCACCTAGCAAGATGCTTCCTGAGCAGTTCTGCATGGGAACTACTCAGCAGTAGTGAAAAAGGATGGGAGGGGGACAGGGGGATGTTTTTGTTTTCTGGCAAGACAGTTGTTGGATAGCAATAACTGTTACTATTTTAAACATGAAGAAGCTTTCTCATGAAAGACTGTGCTGCCTAGTTACAGCGTCATCCTGCCACCCACCCCTACCCAGAAGTCCTTGATCCCAGTTTGCACATCACCTTAGCTCTGATCCACAACTGGTTCCAGAACATAAGGAATCCATGCCACAGAATCAGAAATTGGGAGAGACAAGCCGTGTGCAATTGGACACTTCTTAGGGCATCAAAGGTACCTACCACTTACTGTGGATAACATTATTACTTCCCCAGATATTGCAAAATTCCCAAGATCCGTGTATTTCCAGTGTCACACTATTGCGTTAGTCCTGGACAGGTTCCCTTCAGTTCAAGGTCACTGTTGATAAAATCCAGGGGCTGGAGTGAAAGTTGGTGTAAACTTGATAATTTATGCAGCTCGAGAATTCTGTACTTCTGATTTATTCTTTCTAATAGCATTTAACTATCTGGAATTTTTCCCATTTCTGCCAGAGAGGACAGACGTGTTTTGAATTCTTTCGTTTGCATAGATAAAATAGCAAGATGATCAAAGTTTTTGGCAAAACATATGGACATGTGGGATAAAGCCAGAAGTCTTTAAAGGAGGTGACATTTATTTAAGGCCCATTTGTTACTTCATGACAATTTGATTATACATAGTAACGCTCATTTCCGTCTAGTGTAATGTCTTAGTTTGGGCTAGTATGAGGGAAACAAAACTACCATAGACTGGGTAGCTTAGACAACAGAAATTTATCCCTCACAGTTCTGAGGACTAGGAAGTCCAAGATCAAGGTGCCAGCTGATGTGGTTCTTGGTGTGGGCCCTCTTCCTGGCTTACATGGTGGAGAGAGATATGGCTCACTCCTGTCTCTTCTTACAAGGGCACTAATCCCATTCATGGGGGCTCCACCCTCATGACCTACTTGCCTCCGAAAGGACATGCCTTCAGGTACCATCACATTGGGGATTGGAGCTTCAACATATGAATGAGACACAAATATTCAGCTCCTAGCATGTAGTAAGCCAGTGGGCTAGATAATGACGTTGTCTACACAGTTACGGTGTTTTGTAACAAACTGGGTGGTTTGCAAGATGAACACAGATAAGTAAAACTGAGACTGACCTTCTGTGGGGCTTATACTTCTTTTTGACCACAACCTCTGACAAGAAAGCTCTCTGGATATGCTGCCTCAACCACCACAGAGGGAAAGAGAGTCATGGCCGGTGGCGTTACGGCACCTGAGAACCTATATTACAACATTGCTCTCCAATGAGGTCCAGGCTGTCCACCCAACTCCCCACCCACTGACTCTGTTGTCTTCACACACTCATGCACACAGACAACAGGTGTGCTGCAGAGAGAATTTCCAGTCACATCTTTCTGTTTAGTTTAGCAGAGACTCTGGGGAAGCTGTAGGAATGAGGTGCTAATGAGGTTACTGGGGGAAGGGAAAAGGTAATGAATGTCAGTACTCAACAGCAGGAGGGATTGGAAGGGATTAACCATCTTGGTGATTTATACCACTTGGAAGTGTGGAAATAAATGTGCGGGGAGGACATTGATGTAACAAGCTTCCTGCCATCAGGAAGATCAGGAAGCTAGTCTCACTGTTTTGAGCTCCGGTCTCTGCTATAGGGTGAAAGACACCCAGTTAAAACCAATACCTGTGAAATTCGTTTTTAGGCAAGAAATGTCCCCTTTAGTCACTTTGTAAAGCAAGCCTTTGCATCTCTCTCACCCATTAGACTGAGTTTTGTGAGAGCAGGGCATGGGTCTTTTTCAGAGTTATCTCCAGAGGAAAAGAGAGAAGTTACAGAATATTTTGGTGCACACAAGTATTTACTTGAAAAAGATATTCTCCACAAGCACCATGGGTAGGGAGTATGTTAAGCAGCTGTGCTGTATTATCCTCCAAACAAGCCAGTGCAGGCCTAGAATGTCCCAAGGCCTTGGTAGCCCATAGAGCAATGATTTTCAGCTGTGTGCCATGAGAGGCTCTTGGGTGTGCTGTGAAAATTTTTAAAGATCCCGCCTCAAGTCTGAGCCATCATTTACACTGAAGTGGCTCCACTCAGCGGTGTCAGACCTGGGGTCTGGCTCACCCTCCTTTCTGTATTGACATACGGCTCAAGGCTAGGATTGTAGCCACCTGTACCAGTCTGCCCAGACTGCTACCAGGGACTTAAGGCTTAAACAAGAGAAGCTTATTTTCTCGCAGTTCTGGAAGCTTGAAGTTCAAGATCAGGGTGCCAGCATCCTGATCAGGTCAGGTTCTAGTGAGAGCTCTTTCCTGGCTGGTAGAGGGCTGCCTTCTCACTGTGTCCTCACCTGCCTTCCTTTTGTTCACATGCACAGAGAAGGAAAGAGAGCTCTATGGGATCTCCTTTTACAAGGACACTAATGCTATGGGATCGGGGCCCTACCCTTACAACTCCCTTATGATAACAAGCTTCCTTGGAACCCACATCCCCAAATCCAACTACACTGTCAGTTAAGAGATTCAGCATATACATTGGGGGGGGGGACAAACTTTTAGCCCTTGATAACTCTATATTTTTTGTTTATTTGTTTGTTTGAGACAGAGTCTCACTATGTCCCCATCAGTAGAGTGCCAGGCGTCACAGCTCACAGCAACCTCAAACTCTTGGGCTTAAGCGATTCTCTTGCCTCAGCATCCTGAGTAGCTGGGACTACAGGTGCCTATTACAATGCTCAGCTGTTTGTTGTTGTTGTTGTTGTTGCAGTTATGGTTGTTTACCTGGCGTGGGCCGGGTTCGAACCTGCCAGCCTCGGTGCACGTGGCTGGCACTGTAACAACTGTGCTGCGGGCCCCCATAATAACTTTAAAGGCAAACTGGTGATCAATCTCTATTCCATTAGATAAGTAGCACACTCTTCTATAATGAACCTATCTCAGGGCATTGTCAGTATTAAATAAAATGATGTCTATGATGGGCCTAGTATATAGTACTTAGTTAACATTATTAGTAGGGTCCTTTAAGTTCTGAGAATGTATTCCCTCTATGGTGACCCTAGGAGCACAGTCTAGCCTGGTTTCTGGGACTGGCCCAGGACCCTTCAGAGCCAGGTTAGCCTTCAGAGATTTCCAGCAAAGAAGTGGAAAAAGACAAGTTGAGTGGTGGCGGCAGCCCAGGGGTTGTAGAGAAAAGGAGTAAATGTTAGAGCTGGTGGGAGCAGTTCTGTCTCCACCTCCCTAATGGCAGAGGGAGGGACTGAGGCAGCAGCACCCAAATGAAGAGTCACACAGGATTCCTTCTGGCTTCTTTTTAGCTTAAAGAAAAAGATTTTGAACATACATTTTCAAATTTAAAAAGGTTGAAGTGGCGTGACCTTTAATGGGCTACGTGTTATTTTTCAGAGCCTCTGTTTCCTCCTCCTAAGTTGGAGCTAATTATTTCCTACTTTCTTCCCACTTTGTGGGGTGGTTGTGTGGATTAAATGCTTGTCAAGTGCCAGGCACAGAGTGTTAGTTACCGAGAGCTCTTATTTCTAGTGAAGACGATGCCCTTGGCTTTGTTCCAGCATCCAAGATCAGGCAAGAAAACCCAGTAAGTCACGATCACACCACCCTTCCAGGTTCTCTACCTTCCAGGCATGTGCCATGAGCATGTGGGCAAACCAGCACTGACATAATGACTGTGAGCAGTTCTCCAGCATAAATATTCCTATTTTTCCTCTTTAAGCTACTTTAAAAGGTGAAGATTTGCACAAAGGATTAGGTGGGTGTCTTCTTTCTGCAAAACTTACCACCACCATCATTTTCCTCTTCTAATGGGGAAAACTTGGATCTCTCTTTTCATAGTCATACTTGGGCCTGTGGGTTTGGTTTTGTAATGAGAGAGAGAGAAAGAGAGAAAGAAAGAGATCCCCCAGGCTTGCCAGGCTCCCTTTGGCCAGGTGGCTGTAGCCATTCATTACCCTAGAGCCAAACCTATTTCTTTATTATCACATATGAAATTAAAACTCCAGTTTTCAGATTTTAGGGCAAAAGCTTCCTCAAACATGTTCAGCTTCATCCCAGATCTGGACGACTTGTGGCTGTGGCTGTCCCATCATCCCAGTCTCTCCAGCCCGACTCCTTCCCACTGTCTGGTGCCTTCCATGCTAGGGGAGCAGGGTCTCTTCTCCCAAGAGGTCAGAATAATACACTGCAGGGAGCAGATGGTCACAGAGCACAGTTGTCACTTCCAGCCACCTGCTTTATTTATGTCCCTCCTGCAAGCAGCAGCCCGTGAGGGGCAGCCTTCCCCCATAGCACGAGAACCCAGCAGTTGAGGCGTAGTCAGCACCTTAGCTTTCTTGGTGTTGAGATCCCGTGTTGTTCAGCCTGGCCAGCCTGGCAAACAGCAAACCCGCTGTGTCCAGGGGAGCAGGCTAAGCCCTGCAGATATCTGACATGTGTCCTCACGAGAGGTGCTCCTTCTGGAGATCCCAGGGCCTCTTCAATCCTGGAACACAGCCTTCCCAGAAACTTGCACGGTGGCAGGCAAAATAAAATGAGTTGGATGAGAGAAAATATGTTGCTTCCTTCCCTCTGTTCATATTAATGTGCTGTATTAGGAGAGATGAGTGTTATCCTGGACATAGAGTCGCCAGATGGCCCAGAAAAACGCATATGGAATTGGTCTCCTCACCGCCATAAGCCATTTCACTGTGTTAGATAGAGCACAAGTAGATGAGGCTGTTCATGCCTTCATTCACCAGTTTTGAGTGTCCCATACTGGTTGAGGAGGGCCGAGGACAAAGATGACTGATGTGACTATGCCTTTGGGGACCTTTGAGGCAGAGAGAGAGTCTAATGCGATGGAAGCATCAGGACCAGTGAAGGCACAGAGGGAGTCAGGGAAGGCTCCTCAGAGGAGGAGTCGATTGAATTGGGTCCCGAAGAATAAGAAGTTTCCTGAGTAGAAAGGTGGGCTTTATTTGATCCCAGAAGCACACTGCAGTGGTGTACTCTCCCTCCTGCTGGTCAGTTCTGCTCCGTTTTGCAAGTCTAAATGCAGATGTTTTCTATTTAGATACCTAAGGGTCAAGAGAGCTGCTGAAGGTGGCTTCCTCTTTGGCTTCTTTGTTCTGTTTCTAGAACTGCTCCAGACCAGACCCAGGTGCCCCCTGGAAGGAATTCAAATGCACTCCCCATGACCATGGCTATCTGAGCTGCCTGGGCACCCTTCCGTTTTCTTATGTGCACCCTCATTTCACCCCCATAGTGGCTCCCCATGTCTCCCACATGCTGCTCAAGCCCACTTGCTCCTCACTGCTCCCAGGAGCCTGTTAATAATGGTGGGTTACATTGATCGATTTTCAAATATTGAACCAGCCTTGCATCCCTGGAATGAACGCCACCTGTATGGTATATAATTCTTTTTGTATATTGCTAAATTCCATTTGCTAATGTTCCGTTAAGGGTTTTTGCATCTGTATTCATGGGGGATATTGCTCTGGAGTTTTAGTTTTGTGTACTATTTTTGTTTGGCTTTGGTACCAGGCTGATTGATCCTGGCTTCATAAAATGAGTTGGGAAGGGTTTTCTTCTCTTCTGTTCTCCGGATGAAATTGGTGTTAATTCTTCTTTAACTGTATGGTAGATTTCTCCAGCTTTTGAAAACTGTTGATGCTTAGGGCTCTATCTGGACCAAATAGACTTGACTCTCTGGGGGTAGAGCTTGGGCTTAGGTGCTTTTCAAAAGCTGCTCAGATGAGCACAGCTGCATCCAGCATGGAGCTTCAGTGTTGGCAGTGAACTTGAGGAGGCAACACAGAGCATGGACAAAGCAGAATACTGTGAGGAAGAATGTCATGAATTAAACAGCTGTGAGGCTTGGAGAATTTGGCTCTCTGAGACACACCCCAGGAGCCTCTGGTATCTTCAGGACACCATGTAATGCAGTGGGGACTTTGGTCATACAAGACAGGTGGCTTTGACTTGGCTACTTGGTAGTGTAAATTCCTTAGTGACTGCAGCTTTCTCTCATCTCTAAACTGCAACTCCTTAGGTTGTTTTGAGAATAGAGTAGACAGTACATGTGAAAATGCTTTAGAACTCACATGCATTTGGGGAAGAGTAAAAAATGGTGTTTCCGTGGACCCTGGCTTACGCTTTCAACTACCTCTGTGTCCTGATTTCCAACAGAACCCACTGGGAGGCCCGAGTCGGGGGAGGGGTTGTGACCAGAGGTGGCTGTAGAGAAACTGCCTCCCCTTCTCTACTCACCCTGACCATGGAGTTTTGGCTCTGATTGGAAGGGATGGGACCTTGATAACAGTGCAAGCCACTTTGACCTTGACTGGTGCCCTCTCGCCTTCTGTAGGAACATGCTTGCCAATTCAGCCAGCGTGCGGATTCTCATCAAGGGAGGGAAGGTGGTGAACGATGACTGCACCCATGAGGCCGATGTCTACATTGAGAACGGCATCATCCAGCAGGTGGGCCGTGAGCTCATGATCCCTGGAGGGGCCAAGGTGATCGATGCCACAGGGAAACTGGTGATCCCCGGAGGCATAGACACCAGCACTCACTTCCACCAGACCTTCATGAATGCCACATGTGTGGACGACTTCTACCATGGAACCAAGGTAATTATGCTCCTGTTTGCCAAAGGTGGCTTCTCTTGGGCTTCTTTATTCTTCTTCTGAAGCTGCTGCATAGTGGACCCATGTGAGCTGAGTACTCCCACTGTGTTACTCCCAGAAGAAGGGTATTTCAAGGGGCCACTATGGCAGCCAGAGTAGGTATTTTCTGGTTTAATGTCATAGATTTCCATGGTTTTGGAAAAAGCAGCATTTAGGCCTGTTCTGCTAATCACCTCACTTATACATGTATCCCGGTTGGGAACTGATTTTATTTCTGTTTTTATGTCATATAACAGACACGTCGAGGAAGAAGAGAATAAGCTAGTGTTTACGAACCTATAGGGAAGGGGCTGGTCTGCTGGACTCCTTTGTGTATGATAAGCCGAATTAAGTCCCCGGAGGCTGTGAAAGACAAATATGTCTCTTCTAGCTGATGGGCTAGCTTTTGTTATTTGTCCTAGCTTATTCATTATCTTTAAAAACAGCTTGAAAAGTATTGGTGGTGGGTTCTCTTTTCAGAGTGAGTTATCATGGACAATATTTAATAGTCACCAAGCTGAACCTGACCTACTGTAAGTTTTTGAACGCCAAAAACAAAAATTCCAACCTGTGGAACAAATGAATTAGGAGGAAAGTACATTTTGCAAAAAAGAGCCATGAATAGGATCTTTTACCTTTCCTCTATGCTCCAGGAAACTCTGTTGTCGCTGTCATTCCTCTTTCTTGTAATTATCTGTCACATACAGGCTTCTCTCGGGACATGAGACTGCTCCTTGAGGGCAAGAGTTGACCATATTCCTCTGCTTTCAGAGGCTGGCATGGACCTGGAATGAGAGTAGCTACTCTGTATATATGCAGGCAGATGCTGGCCCTGGAGGCACAGCTCAATGGGCCGGCCCCCCCACACACACAGATGGCCTTTAAGGTCTCCTTGAATATATCACCGCCTTCCCAATCTAGGGGCTGCAGCCTGGACCCTTGGAAAACTGGGCTGTGAGGAGTCACGGTAGCCACTGCCTGACCTGAACTGAGGCAAGGATGCTCTCAGTTATACCTGCCCACTCTATCAGAGCCCAGGGAGGACAGGTGGTGCGTGGACCCTCTCTACTTCTCCTCTGAGAATTCCTTGGGCATCACTGGAGTGATGCTTGGATAATGAAATGCGGAGCCCCATTGTGGTAAATTCGAGGTCATCTTGCAGGATACTCTGCTGGCAATCAGGACCTTTCTTAAGTGGGTGAGCATATTCAGCTCATCATCCCCATACGCTGAGCCAGGCCAAGGCCAGGCCAGGCCTGTTTTGTTTGCCATTATTGCTGTTGCCATTTTTATTGAAGTATAGCATATGTACAGAGAAGTATACAAATTGTGAGTATACAGAATTGTCTTAGCTGAGCACACTTATAATCAGCTCCCGAGTTAAGAAGCCAAACTTTACCAGCAACTGATCTCTAACAGACTTTTCAAAACTAACAGCTTACTTGATATAATTCGTATACCGTACAATTCACCTATTTAGAGTGTACAAGTCAGTGATTTTTAGTATACTCATCATAGATAGATTGGCTTTCACTTTATATCAATGAAATTAAGCAGTCTGTGCCCCTGTGTTGGCTTCTTTTGCTTAAAAATTCATTTTTTACCTGCTGAACCTATTTTCGAAAAGTAAAATCCACTCTTATTGTGTATTGATGTAATTCATTCACTTTCATCCCTTTATGGTATTTCACTGTGTGATACATCACATATACTTACTTACCTCTTTCTCAGTGGGCATGTGGGCAGTTGCCAGTTTGGGGCCACTACAAACACCGTCCCTATGAACATGTTCTTATACGTGTATTTGGCAAACATGTCAAATGGAGTGGGAGTGGAATTGCTGGGTACATGTATGTTCATTTTAATAAATGATGCCGAATAGTTTTCCAAACTGGTAATAATTTATCCTCCCAGCAGTAGTGTAAGAAAGGCCACAGTACTTAGCGTCAAATGTAAGTGATGACCCCACCAGTCCGTGCTGGAGCCGTTCTGTAGTATCCTTAGGTCTTGCACCAAAAATTACAGCTAGCTAGTTACTGTGCTTCCTCTTGGGAGCTTTTTCATACAAGGTCAGATGTCACACTGTCACGATGCGATGCTATCTTCCAACTTCACGGATGGCAGACTGGCCTTCTTTGTCTTATTTTCCACATTGTCATCTGCTGGGGCCTCATTAGCCAAGAGTGGCAGGTTTTCCCCAGAGAGTCATCAGCTCTTTATAGCTGATGAAGCTCTTGTTCGTGGATCTTTGTGCAAGGTGAGTAACTCTTGATCTTTTCCAAGCATCGCATCTATGGGGGCCACTGCCTCCTGAAAACATCTTAAGGGCCCTGTGTGGTTAAGAGCCCCAGCTCTCTCGTTCCTGAAGAGACTGGGGTGCCTCCGGAACCCCAGTCTGTGTCAGGCCCTAGTTGTGGGGAATTTAATAGTCCACAGACCATAAGCTCCCTGACTGCTGGTGTCACCTAAATGACAGTTTGTTATATTTGTGCTGCTCTAGCAAGGTCATACCTTTGTCCCTGTGCCCCCGCCCTCATATTGAGCCTCTGCCCCAGTTCTGCCTGGATCCCATTAGTATATCCTCCCAGCCTCCCAAGAATGAGCTTCCTGCCCCTGCCTTCCTCCATGCCTGGATTTCCCCTCTGCATAACGAATGCTTTGGCTTCCTATTTCCTCTGGTTCCTGAAAACCTCCTAGGGAGAGAAAATGCTCTCCTGCTGAAACACTGATCTGGGGACGTGTGGATTTAATTATTCACACTGCCTGTGGCGCTCATGCAGAGACCGTGCACCCTGATAGACCGCTGCTGACCTACTTAGTACACTCTGAGAAAGGTTGATTTACTTTAAGCATCTGGCTTTATAATAGCACAATAATCCCAAGGAAAAGCTCCCCGGAATGATTAACCAAGAGAGGAGGAGAGATCAAGTTGTATCTTTTTGTTCTTGTCACACAGATCACAGGGCCTTGAACCCTGCACCCCCTCAGCTATCGCATGCCTGTTGATTTGGCAGCAGCAGCTATGGCTAGAAAAACAAAACAGTAGACAGCCTGGCCTTTCTGAGAACATCTGGGTCTCCATTGTACTTGGTCTACAGGGATTTCTCTCTAGCACTTCTTTAGCAAACGCTTCACTGGCCTCAGCTTCTTTCAGAGCCGTGGCAGGCTCCGACTGGCTCCCATGTTCACAGCCAGGTCACCTGACCCTCCTCCCTGCCCCAGGCACCACCTTACCCTTAATACATACCCTCTGACCTGCGGGTCCTGCTGGCTTCAGGCCCACAACCAGGGATTCTAGAAAGTGCCCAGACTGCCTGCTTGCTAATAACATAGATCCCAGTCTAGAAGGAGGTTATCACCTCCAGGGTGGGGGGGGGGGGTCAGTGGCAAGAAGGGAGGCCCAGTGACACCAACAGTGTCAGTAAAGATCTAAGATTTTGATCAGTTCCTGGGGTCTTCTGTAATTATTCTGCTTAACTTACATAGAAGTTATATTTATTTGGTACATATCTAGTATTGCAGAATAAAGAATGTTCATACAGGCTTTTGAGCTCTACCCAGCAATGGTTCTCCACAGCTAGTTGTAAATTCCACGTCAGCTCTTTAAAACTTTAGGACCAGCCCTTTCACTAAGATGCTGATAGAGGGGACAGGTATGTGAGGCTGAAAAAAGCTTCCTACCTGCCTTTGCTGCCTCCCTCTCCTCCAAAAGTATTTTAAGAATTACTGTCTTGGGCGGCGCCTGTGGCTCAGCGAGTAGGGCGCCGGCCCCATATACCGAAGGTGGCGGGTTCAAACCCAGCCTCGCCGGGCGTTGTGGCGAGGCTGAGGCAAGAGAATCGCCTAAGCCTAGGAGTTGGAGGTTGCTGTGAGCTGTGTGACGCCACGGCACTCTACCAAGGGCGATAGAGTGAGACTCTGTCTCTTAAAAAAAAAAAAAAAAAAAAAGAATTACTGTCTTGGTCAATTTTCTTCTTTGGAAGAAAATTACATTAGAACCACTTGAGAAATTTTTAAAAGCCCAGACCAATTAAATCAATGTCCCTAGGTCTGTCTCCCTTCTCCCTCATCCCTGGCAACTCTAACCACTGCACCACTGGTAGGCAGATTATTAAGGGATTTTCTTGGTGGGTTTTAATGGCACAGCACCCTGGCCTTACTGTTGTCCATCTGACCTGTATGCCAGGGCAGACATCTAGAAGCTGGGGCCTGTCTTGCCTTGCCATCATTGGTCTTATGTATTCACATCCCATGGTCCCAGAGTTGGGCTCCCAGCCCAGTGCCTAGAGCCCCTGTGCTTGCTAAGATTCCCTGGCCTGGTGTCCTGCTCCATCTGTATTTCATGGAAATCATCGGTGAGAGAAAAGTTGCACTGGTAGAGATGTTATCAAACAGAAGTCCGAGTGGGGCTGGCCCTCTTCTTTGACTCTTTCTTATCTGTACCAGGGGCTACCAGTCTCAGAGACAGTTCTCTTGTGAACTCCAAATTAGCATCAGCAGAACTTTCCTTACAGTCAACCTACAGGGAAAGCCAAATCCTAACCAGAAGAGTAATTGTCCAGCATGGGATCAACCTCAGGGACATTCAGTGGCATTGACTAGGATAGCCTGCCACATCCTACCCCCTATGGAGGGTCCTGACCCTCCTTTCCCCTCTCCTGCTGCAGAGGCTGGAACTCTATCTGGTAGAGCCCTGAGAGATGCTGGATTAAGACAGATGAGTTCCCTTTGGTGCTCAGCCAAGAATCGCATTTATCCATTGGTCAGGATGTTTTTGCTATTTTTTATCTTTGAAATTCGCTGTCTTGGAATTAAACTTTATTTATTTATTTAGTTAAGTTAGTTAGTTAGTTTTGAGGCAGGACTTTGTTCTGTTGCTCTGGCCAGAGTGCAGTGGCATTGTCATAGCTCACAGCAACCTCAGACGCCTAGGCTCAGGCGATCCTCCTGCCTCAGCCTCCTGGGTAGCTGGAAGTACAGAAGCTCAGCACCACACCAGGCTAGTTTTTCTATTTATAGTAAGGATGGGGTCTTGCTTTTGCTTAGGCTGGACTTGAACTCCTGGCCTCAAGTGATTTTCCTGCTCAGCCTCCCAGAGTATTAGAATTACGGACATGAGCCATCACACCTGGACCAGGATTAAACTTTTAAATGCTGCTCACTTCTTTTCTTCTTCTTTGACTCCAGTATTCTGTCCAGTTCTGTTTAGTTCTGGACAAAATATCCTTCCAGTTAGTTGGTAAGCTGTGGAACAGCACTTCCTGCCCATGGGGATCCAGACTCACATGGTCCTGCTTATTAATTGATGTTCCCAAGTTCACATATTTCTTCATTCCTGTAGAAAGCCAGATGGCTCCTTAGAAATCATCTAGTTCCACCCTCCCATTAATAGGAGACCCAGACAGGATGAATGAGTTTCCCCAAGTCCCAGAGAAAGTTGGACTGGAATGCAGGTTTCTCAGTCTAAGGCCTATCTCACCCCCAGTCAGGGTCTCCTGGAAGCCTAGGAATGGGCAGTCACCCCTTTTAGATAGCCTGTGACCTCTTGGTCAACTGCATGCCAATTCTTCCCTTGACACCCTGGCTCCAAACTTGCCTGGACCGGAGGAGGGCATCACAGATCACAGAACTGACACTCCAGGCAGATAGCTGAGTGTGCTCTCTGCCTACATAAGACGGCTGCTCTCTGGAACTCCTCCCTGCGAAGTAACCCTGGGGCTCCACAGTTATTTAGAGCAGGACAGTTTGTACCACATATAAATGGTAATTGTGAGAATAAACTGAAGTGATGCATAATAAACACTTCACATCCAGTGTCTGGTCCAGAATATATAATAAATAAATGTCAGCCCTCGGGCTGGCACTGCCTACTTCCACCCCAGGCCTAGCCTTGGCTCTGTCTTCTGGGCTCCCAGGTTCCTTGAGAAAAGATCCACTCACTTGGGCTTCACCATTCTAATGACCTTGCTGCCTGTGTCCCTGGGCTTTGCCAGCTGGGCACCCCAGCTGGCCTTCCCTGGAAATTGACCCCCAACCCCCGGCTTGTTTTCTATGCCTGTGCTTCCTGCTGCCCTGCCACCCTCCGCCCTGGCTGTGCTGTTGGGGATCAGCAGAGCGGGGCTCCTCGGAGCACTTTCTTCTCTGGATCACCCACAGTCTGAAGAACCCTCTGAGGGCTTCCCCTCCCCAGCCACCTGGAGGACACCCCTTCTACCCCTCCAGTGGGACCTAGTCCACTTTCAGGGATATATTAGTTTTCTGCTGTGACTATTGCCTCCAACTTAGCCATTGAAAACACCCACTTATTAGCTCACAGTTCTGTAGGTAGAAGTCTGGGCACATCGTGACGAGGTCTTCTGCTTAGGATGTCATGAGATACCATCAAGGCGTCAGCTGGCCTGCATTCCTATCTGGAGTTCAGGGTCCTCCACCAAGCTTATGTGGCCATGGCAGAATTACGTTTCCAGCAATTCAGGGACTGAGGTCCCCATTTCCTTGCTGGCCCTCAGCCTAGGGCACATCACAGCTCCTAGGGGCTGCTTGCACACCTTGCCATGTGCACCCTCCGTCTTCAAAGCCAGCAACAGACTTACTCCAAATCCTGTCTTCTGGCCAGAATCTCTTTCACCAGGAAGAAATCTTTCCCCTTTATGAGCTCACCTGAGCAGCCCATGCCCATTGAAGATAATGTCCCTTTCTCAGTCAACTGTGCCATATAGCATAACCTAATCCCAGGTAAGGTTTCCCATCTCATTCATGAGTTATACAGGGAGCTCTTCCCTAAGGCAGCTGCTGATCTGACTTTGCCCTCCCCGTCCTGGGGCTTTCAAATTGTTCCTTGTGTTAGGTGTGCCTCAGCAAGATCGAAGGCCCTTTGGAGGGGCAGAGACCATGATTTGTATTGAACTTGGAATTCAAAGAACTCACATAGCTCCGTGAGAACATCCAAGAAGTAGATGATTGTGAGCATAGCATGGTCGTCATGAGCACAGACTGGGACTGTGAATGCAGGAGTTTAAATCCCATCTCTGAGATCATTTGCTGTGTGATTTGAGCAAGTTACTCTGTCTCTCTGTTTCTTTTTCTTTCTTTCTCTCTGTTTCTTTTTTTTTTTTTTTTTGAGACAGAGTCTCACTCTATCACCCAGCCTAGAGTGCCGTAGTATCATAACTCACAGCAATCTCAAACTCTTGGGCTCAAGCAATCTTCCTGCCTTAGCCTCCCAAGTAGCTGAGACTGTAGGCACCCACCACAACACCTGGCTAGTTTTTCTATTTTTAATTTTTTTTGTTTGTTTGTTTTGCAGTTTTTGGCCAGGGCCAGGTTTGAACCCGCCACCTCCAGTATATGGGACTGGCGCCCTACTCCTTGAGCCACAGGCGCTGCCCTAGTTTTTCTATTTTTAGTAGATTCAGGGTCTTGCTCTTCCTCAGAACTCTTGAGCTCAAGTGATCCACGCACCTTGGCCTCCCAGAGTGCTAGTTACAGGCTTGAGCCATGTGCCCAGCCTCTGTCTCTATTTCCTTACCTGAAAAATGGCAGTCATAATGAAACTTTATGTGCATTGGGTTACTATTCGTAAAGAATTTAAAATAGTGCTCATAACTTATGAGTATTTGTTAACAGAGCATGTTGATCAAAGATGGACCCCTTGAAAATCCATTTGCACAGTTTCCTCTTGGGTATATATATATTAAACTGTTAAGTATAAAGTCGGAACTACAACAGTTGAATGAAAATATTTCAGATTGTATAGGAAGCCAGCACATTGTACCCCATGATTGCACTAATGTACGCAGCTATGATTTAATAAAAAATAAATAAATAAATAAAGTCGAAACTACAAAGTGGGATTTCATTTCTGCTCTTAGAGTTGACTGTTTGTGTTTTAGATTTCCAGTAGGGTCTAACAGCAATGCACGTGAAGTCTAGATAATTTTTTCTCTTCTCTCTTTCTCTTAAAAGCAGAAATAGCCATTTCTAAACTCTGCAGGCATCAGGAGCTATTTAAAGATGTCCTGCTTCAAACCATCTCACTTAACAAAACCTTGTGGGCAACTTTCATTCTATATCTATACTAATTGGCAGGCCAAAATGTAGGCCAGGTTGACCCTTCAGAGAACAAATGTAAGCAAGGAGATCTATTGTTTCTTATGAATTTTTAGTATTAAAAATGAGGAGATTTATAATTTCTTCTACATTTACACTTTTTTTTTATTTTGTTTTTTGCGGTTTTTGTCTGGGGCCAGGTTTGAACCTGCCACCCTCGGTATATGGGGCCGGCGCCCTACTCCTTGAGCCACAGGTGCTGCCCTAATTTTGTACTTCCGGTGTTGGAAAAAACCTCCTGTGGTGACCAACTAGCTACTCAAGTCCTAGAATCGTTTTTTTTGCAAAGAATTTATCAACACAGAGACCATTGCACTTTTAAAACCTTTGGTTCAGAATAGAAATAAATACACCTTCTATGACTGAGCCCAAGCATCTTGGAAATCTTTCACTCCTCGTATAAGAAGCTTTCCTCGGTACCCTCATCCTCTGGAGTTTAAAAAAGAAAAAAAAGCAGAAGGAAAAATATCCTATACTCTATGTGTACTTCAGTGATACATATTGTACAAGAATGACGTTTTTTCCTTTTTTCTTCCTCCTTTTCTTAAAGTTTGCCTATTTTTTAATATTTCAAGAAACATTTAATTTGAATATGGCTTTATCTCAATTGAAACTATCTGTTCCCCCAAACCTCACTGAGATTGCCTCTGAAGTTGCCACATTCCCGTGTTCGTTAACAGGTAGAAATGTGTGTGGCTGTTTTATCTTTTCCCCTGAGTGGTTTTTGCCTCATTGTTCACACAGGTTATCCCAGCAGCCAGCCACATTTTTCTCTCCTTCTGAGTTTTTTTTTAAGATCTTCTAAAATTTTTTAAAACCAACAGCTTTAAGGATCTTTAGTGACTACATAAAGATAAAACTGTGGGCCAACTATCATAAGAACTTTACTGACCAACTTTACTCTCTTACTACACACACACATTCACATGCTTACACTTTCTCACACTCACACCTTACACACACACGTGACTTTAGAGCTGGAAGCCCCCAAGAGAGTAATGAATCCAACTTCTAATCCATAAACATCTTAATGTTTGAACTCTGCACAGCATTCTCAGTTAATATTTTAAACTACAATTAAATTTGGTATACATTCGTGAACTCTACTCTTAAGAAGAATATGTATAGAAAGAAGAAGGTCATGGTTAGGTAACCTGGAAGCTACCTTTTTCTTAAAAAAAACTTGATAGAGGTATAATCGATGCATAATAAGCTGTGCATTTTAAAGTATACAGTTTGATACATTTTGATGTGTATATATACAGTAAAGCCACCACAATTAATATGATAAACATGTCCATCACCCCCCAAAGTTTCTTTGTGTTCCTCAGGTAACCATTGTTTTCTGTCACTATGGATTAGTTTCATTTTCCAGCATTTCTGTGTAGATGGAATAATGCAATACGCGTTCTTTTTTTGGTTTCTTAGTATTATGAAGTTTGGGGCTATTACAGATAAAGCTTTTATGAAATTTGTGTGGACGTAGGCTTTGGGTAATTACCTAGAAGTGGAATGTCTCTGTCATATGATAGGTGTACATTTAGCGTTTTAAGAAATTGCAAAACCCGTTTCCAAAGTGGCTGTAACAGCTTATATTCCTACCAGTAGCCGCTCCATGTTGTTGCCACCACTTGTTTTGGTCAGTCTTTTTAATTTTGGCCATTCTAATTGAGGTGTAATGGTACCTCAGTGTAGTTTTAATTTGTATTTCCTTAATGACTAATGTTGAATCTCTTTAACTGTGTTTAACTTCTGTGTGCCTTTAGTGACTAATCACACCTTTTGCCTTTGTTTTAGTTGAGTTTTTAGCATAAGAAGTCCTTGTTTATGGAAGAGTTACAAGTCCTTTGTTGGATGTATGTTTGCAGGTATTTTCTCCTAGTCTATTACTTACCTTTTCATTTTTTAACAAAATCCTTTTATTTATTTTTAACTCAAGTTAACAATAAGTAGCAATCAGATATTATCATTGTTTCTCAGCCCTCTTTGCTGCTGGTTTGCTGCCATTCAGGCAATGGACCAAAAGGCCTTTGTTCCTAGCCAAGCACCGCAGACATGACCTGATCACTCCTTTCCTCTCTGGGACTTGACCTGTATCCCCATCCTCGTTTTGTAACTTGATGATCAACAGTGTTGGTCATCATTTCTTCTTTCTCATATGAGTTGCTGAAAGGCAGCTACCTAAGTAACAAGTTGACAGAAATTCTCAGGATGGGCAAAAAAAATAAGAAGAAAAGGATATATCCTTCCCTCTCCTTGTCATAAGTTATAAAAATTTTCTTCTGTGAGTGAAAAGCCAAAACCCTGCAGAATCAGGCCCTGCCGTTGATGGTTTCCTGGGCCTGTGCATTCACAGATGAAGGAAGCATTGTCACGTGGCAGATAGCCAAACAACACTGCCAATCTGGTGGCAGGATTGTAGAAGGGTCCCTGGCTCCTTTTCATTTTCCTAATAGTGTTTTTTGAAAAGCATACATTTTCATTTTTGAAGTCTAATGTATTGATATTATTTTTCTTCTACAGCTATTTGTTGTGCTGTAATCAAGAAATTCTTATGAAATCCCAGGTCACTAAGATTTCCTCCTATTTTTCTTTGAGATGTTTTATAATTTTAGCTTTTACAATTAGGTCTGTGATCTATTTTTAATTAATGGTATGTGTCATAAGGGTCTGTGTTCAACTTTTCTTGCATATGGCTATCCAATTGTTCCAGCAGCATTTGCTGAAAAGATTATTCCCTGCTAAAAATCAATTGACTGGGGTGGCGCCTGTGGCTCAGGGAGTAGGGCGCCAGTCCCTTATACTGAGGGGGGCGGGTTTAAACGCGGCCCCGGTCAAAACTGGCTGTCTATTTTTACGCCAATACCACACTCTCTTGATTATTATAACTTCACAATAAGTCTTGAAAGCAGGCAGTGTAAGTCTTCCAGTTCTGTTCTTCTTTTTCAAAGTCGTTTTGGCTATTTTATGTCCTTAGAAGCAAGTATTTTTAGTGTAGGCTGTAAAACAAAAGCTTAAAGAACTATGAACCCCAAACTTGGAGAACTGTAAACCAAATGTATTAACCAAGCCCTTGATAAACGTCCCCTGTCTTTGGCATGGGTCTCTTTCTGTCAGATGAAAAGTTAGGAATTTTCTTTAAAAATTTCTCAGGTTATTTGGAGGGGGGAAAAATCTATGATGTGATTATAAATATTGATGTAAATATGTTATCTTTACATAATCCAGGTCTAATTTAAAGAAATTTGTGGCAATGTCGTGAGGAGATCTCATTCTGCTTCCTCTTTGCCTTACATTTAGAGTCAGAGAGAAGAGGGGCAGGCTGGGCCATCCTGAGCAGACGAGATTGGGATAAAACTTTTCCTGGACTGAAATTCTAACCCCTGAGCCACTGCCGTCTTCTCTCTTTCCTTCCGTCAGGTTTCCATTCCTTGTGGCTGCCTCTGTTACCACCTGGGCTGGACTGTAGCGTCTCCTTGCTAGTTGATGCCCTGACTCTCCGTTGCCGGGCATAGCATACTCTAGGACATGTGTTTGGGAGAGCGCTCTGTGCCCTAACCTCTAAGCCCTAGACTTGGTGGCCGTCAAAGAGTATATATTTTTCCTGCCACGGAAAATACAGTGCTCAGAATGGGGCACATTCAGCCCAAGATGGGCTCTGGGACCCAAACTCCCCAGCTCACACACAGCAGCACCTGGCTGTCATTGGACCGAAGGTTCAGCTCCCATCCCCGTGACCACCTGTGCAACAGGTACACCTGAGCTGTCAGGCCCGGGCCTCGAGCCCACTTGTCAGGGCACTTCTGTATCCATTAATCACTTTTTCTTCTTTGAAGCTCCCCTCAAGCGGGCTTGCCATCCTTCCTTTGCAGGTGGGAAGCTGGATCTCAGAGCCGAGAAATAACTCGCCAAGTGAGTGCTGGGCAGGCCTCTCTGCTTCCCATTGCCTCCAGCCCCTGTTCTGTGACACCACGTTTCCAGGGAGGTCTCCTGGCAGCTCCTACAGCAGGTTTATAGTGCTGTCACCACTTGGGTCTGGGATAAAATGAGGACCTCACCATGTTAAGGCAGACAAGGAATGGAGAGTGAGTGGGGTTCCACGTGTTTCACTGCTCGATTATTATGAATCCCTCCTCTCGGACATCTGTGGGCAGCCTGGGACTTGCAACAAACATCCTCGTGGTCCACTTCGGGGTTAGGAGGCACTTTGCAAAGGAGGTAGGTGACAAAGGACCTTTCTGCGAAGCTCTATTTTGGAGTGGTCCTCAGAAGCCAGCAGCCACATTCCCTCTGCCACGCAGTGCCTGTGAGGATCATCTCCAGTCTCCATGGTAACTGCATGTCGGGAGACAGCCGGCTGGGTACTGTGGCTTTGTATCAAACACAATGAATTTAAATTGGATGCTCGGCAGTGAAGATAATCATTCTGGATTAGAGAGAAGCCTGGAGCTCCTCATTTCATCATTTTAAATGTTGGCACAATTCTCAGTTTTAGCACTGTAATTCAAGCCCAAGTCACACCCACTCCTCTGTTTCTAAGCTGCAGTTAGGTCCAATTTCACTTGGGCTTTTCTCTGGTCTTTGAGGGATCTTGAAGCCGGGGGGCCCCTGGGTCAGGCCACGGCTTCTCCAGGCACTGGATGGAGCCGCACAAAGTAAAGAAAACCTGAGCGCTTTAGGGGCAGATGGAACCGTCTTCAGCCTGGCTGTGGGGATTTCCTCTGAGCCCCAGTTTTCCTCTCTGTAAAATGGGAAGAGTAACTCCTACTCCACAGAGTCATTTTTAAAAATAGTTTATTGTGATAAAACGTATATACCATAAAGTGTCCTGTTTTGATCATTTTAAGTGTACAGTTCCGTGGCATTAAATACTTCCAAATTATTGTGCAACTATCACCACCGTCCATTTCCAGAACTTTTTTTATCTTCTCCAGCTGAAACTCTGCACCCTACTGCCCATTGCTCTCCCTCAACTCCTGGCGACCATCATTCATTCTACTTTCTGTCACTGAATTTGACTACTTTAGGTCCTTCCTGTGAGTGGATTCATACGGTATTTGTCCTTTCGTGACTGGCCTGTTTCACTTAACACGATGTCTTCGAGGTCCATCCATGTTGCAGCAGGTGTGAGAATTTCTTTCCTTTTTAAGGTTAAATAAATTCCCTGGTATGCGTATACCACATTTTGCTTATCCAGCCATCTGCCAATAAATACTTGAGTTACTTCCACCTTTGCGCTGTGCATGCTGTGAACGTGCGCACACCAATATCTGTTTGAGTCCCTGCTTTCCATTCCAGAGTCATTCTAAAGGTCTAACAAGGTAAATATTAAGAACATTGCACGCAGTAGGCCCATCAGTAAACAGTACTTTCTTTCCTGAAAGTGATGTCACTTTTGCTAGCAGGCTGCTTCTCTGCCCCAGGGATTTGCTAGTCTGCCATGTCTGAGGATGAACACAATTCATTCCAGGGTTTAAAGGAAATGTCTTAACCACAGAAGTGTGCACGATGTCTCACCATGAAAATTATGCACACTTCTACATCTCTCCTGCCAGTTGGTATTCATGTATTCTTAGTTTTAAAATGAGAAACATGTTAGGGCTGATGTATGTACTTCCTTACCAGTGGTCTATTTTAAGTACACCCTCTGGGAGATCTGAAAGCTGGGTTGGGATTGCCCCAGTTCTGTGCTTAGTTACTATGTCAGCAGCATCAGACCCGTTCTCAGTATTCCAGAAGAGTGTGGGATTTGGAATTAAAAAAACCTGAATTGCAGCTTTGGCTGGTCTCTCAACAGCTGGGAGGATTCAGTGTCTGCCCTGCATGGTGGTTGTGAAGACTGCGTGGGAAAGTGCTTTGCTGTGCAATGACCACTCTTAGAGCACTTCTTGCCAGGGGCAGAAAGGACAAGGTTGCAGCCCTCCCTTTGCAGGAGATTCTGTCTGGGTCTAGTTTCATTGAAAAGCTTCTCTAGGGGAAGCACCCCCTTGTTACCTTGGACCTCTGCAGGGGTGAGAATCACAGACCTTGGAACCATCTTGCCCTGTGGGGTCCTCTGCAATGAGTCTTCCCTCTGGCTAGTGTTTCTGCCACCAGTGTAACCCTGGAAAGAGCCACCTCCCCTTTGTACTTAGGAATTTATGACAGACAGGAATGAGGGGTAGGAGCTCTCCACAGCCTCCAGGCCCCTGCACGACCTGCCTGGCCCCTGCAGCTGGCCATCAGGCCTGTTCTTTATTGATGAGGCTGAAGGGAGGAGGGGAGGTAGGCATTGCAGACCGAGCCACAGACCTGTCACTTCTCAGCAGCGAGTGCTGCTGCCGCTAGTATGATGCACACCCAGAATCTGTCCACCTGTTGAGCAGAAGCCAGGACAGGCTGAAATCAGGGCTTCCCGAGAGATGTGTTCATGGTCCCTGAGACGTGAAAGGTGCCCTGGTCTTCTCACCTGTGGGGAGCGGTCGCAGGTCTCCCGGGGAGGTCCTGCATCTTAAGCTCTGAGGGCAGCTCGCTTCTCGAAGCCAGTGAGCCCAGGGAGTTTCCATGCCTGGCTTCCGTAACGCCATACCAGCCTGGGCTTCCTCCTGCCTCCTGGCAGGTCCTTCCCAGTCTCCTTCCTGGTGGTGTCTTCATCTCGATGCCGTCTCTCAGGGTCCTCTCCCAAGTGCACCTCTTACCCACCCTCTCTTCCTGGGTAATGTTCCCAATGGCTCCTACTTCGCAGCTACAGCCCAGACCCCTGTGCACTCCCAGGAAGACACCTGGCCTTGGATGCCCCGAGGTCTGCCCTAACATGCCCACCACTGGGCTCCTTGTCTCCCACCACAACCCCACGCCTTTTCCTGCTGCAGGGGGTGACACCTCATCCACCTAAGCCAGCACTTACTTACTCAAGACCAGAGACTATGGCTCGGCGCCTGTGGCTCAACGGGCTAAGGCGCCAGCCACGTACACCTGAGCTGGCGGGTTCGAATCCAGCCCGGGCCCACCAAACAACAATGACGGCTGCAACCAAAAAATGGCTGGGCGTTGTGGTGGGCGCCTGTAGTCCCAGCTACTTGGGA
>CAUYRH010015940.1:0-16026 GCA_963574655.1 Perodicticus potto | reverse complement strand
AGCTCAGGTGTATGTGGTTGGTGCCTTAGCTGCTTGAGCCACAGGCGCCAAGCCGACTTCATGTTTTCTTTGCTGTCTCTTGGGTCAATTTAACTTCTTTTCAGAAGGATTTTGTACCATTCTTGTTACTTTTTTTTTTTTTGTAGAGACAGAGTCTCACTTTATCGCCCTCAGTAGAGTGCCATGGCGTCACACAGCTCACAGCAACCTCCGCCTCCTGGGCTTAGGCGATTCTCTTGTCTCAGCCTCCCGAGTAGCTGGGACTACAGGCGCCTGCCACAATGCCCGGCTATTTTTCTGTTTTGCAGTTCGGCAGAGGCTGGGTTTGAACCCGCCACCTTCAGTATATGGGGCCAGCGCCCTACTCGATGAGCCACAGGCGCCGCCCAAATTGTAGTTCTTTTTTTTTTTTTTTTTTTTGCAGTTTTTGGCCGGGCCGGGTTTGAACCCTCCACCTCCGGTATATGGGGCTGGCACCTTACTCCTTGAGCTACAGGCACTGCTTCATTCTTGTTACATTTATCCTTACAAATTTTTTTCTTTTGTTTTTGTCTTAAATGGAGGCCATTTCTTCTAATACCTCTTCTTACTGGTTATTGTTTATATTCAAGCGAGTTTTTGATTTCTATACATTAATTTGTTCCTACCATCTTTCTGAACTCTCTAATGGGTTGAAAAGCTTCTCCATGGATTCTTTTGAGGTTTGTAGGTATAGGAGCATATCGTATCAAATAGTGATAATTTTACCTTTTTCTTTCTGATTTTTCTTTTTTTGGCTGGGGCTGGTTTTGAACCCACTACCTCCGGCACATGGGGCTGGTGCCCTACTCCTTTGAGCTACAGGCACCGCCTCCGATTTTTCAATCTCTGATTTCTTTGTCTCACCAGAGAGAGAGAGAGGACTGTTGACCAGCTCCTCGAAGAGTGACAGTTAACATTTAGTCTTGCCCCTGAGCAGGGAAATGTTACTGGTGTTCCTGTTCTGAGTCTGGGACTGAGAAATTTGTGTTGTGTTAGGAAAGTGTCCCTCATTACCTCACTAAGAATGCATTTGTAGAAGGATCCATTTGGTCATCTGCCTTTTAAACACAGTGAATGTTCTCCTCCTGCTCTCCATTTCCTGCATTGTCAGAGACCAGGCAATGGTTTCTCTGAACCCCGACAATATACCAAAGGGAGGGGAGGGCGTCAGAGTTTGGAAGTGTCACCCAGTGAGTCGGGAGCAAACGAAGCCTTGTGGGGCATGGCAGGATGCAGAGGTCCCCAGTGATGGAGACTTCACATCTCGGGGACTCTGTCCCTTGCTCTGTGGCTTCTCCGGCGGGGCACAGGAGTGTGGGGCTGGCGTGGAGGTGAGGATGGCCGGCTAGACTCCCTCAGGGCTGGAGTTAGACAGAGAACACGCAGGACCAGGAGGCTGGAAGGTCAGTGGCAACGGCAAAGAGAAACCAAAGTGATGAAGCAGGGACGGGGTCTGGGCTGGCAGAGGGGCGAGATGAGGACAGCGGGGCCCACACACAAGGAACGTGGGTGTGGAGAGGCCAGAGCAGCGCCACTCAGATTTTCCTTCAGTGCCCATGTTCAGGGCTGTTCCTCCTGCAGAGCGAGAGACAGAAACAGAAGTAGGGTCCACCTTCCCTTAGAATGTGGAGGCATCTTTTAATCAGACCCGTCTGCTGACATTATGGTCCCTAAGGAGGGGAGGACGGTGGGGTTCTAGTCTCCCTCTTTCCCAAGTAATAGCATAAAGGGTGAATCTAATAAAACCCTCCTGAGGGGCACTGTCATTAGAACACTGAGTTCCTTGGGGGTTGATCTGCGCTATTTTCAGCACCCTATTCAACCTCAGTATTTTCTGTCACAAAAACTGTTGAGAAGACAAAGAATTACTCTGCACAGGCGACGTTCTGATGTGCCCCAGACCCTGAGGAGAGGCCCTTTGGCGTTTGTGTAGGCAGCACCAACACCAAGGAAGGGGAGGGGCTGTGCACCCCCACGGAGACCCTGCCCATACCCACCCCCCAATGCCTCTCCCCTTGCCAGCTCCTCTGCCACAGGGATCTTCTTGGGGAAAAAGACTGGATTTGCAAAGCTGCGTGATGTCTTGCTAAACCAGTATCTGGGAACTGTCTAAAATTAGCCTGCAGAAAGATAAGCTTTAATATGTGTCATTGGGTGGAATGACAAGCAATTGAGAGTGAAAAGTCCCCTTTTTAAAAATCTCTGTGCATATAAGGCTTTCTTACGTAAAAGGGTGCTGTGACTTTGCCAGCTGCTGTTTTTAGTGGTGTGCTCTGGAGCTGGCGGCCTGTTGCATCCGCAGAGGAGCAGCCTGGTGGGACACACTCCTACTTAACATGTACCTAGCTCAGGCTTGCTGAGGACCCTGGCCAGATCATTTGCATGTTCAGCAGTAACCTTCCCGGCCTGGGGCAGGTGATTACTGTAATGGCCATTGTTAGGCTCTAGGATTTGGTATTTCTTCTTACAGAAAGTTTCATCTCCTTCTTTTCTGGGTAGTTGAGGTCTTGGCTCCCAATGCTGGGTCCTCAGGACCTTTTCATCCCTGCTCAGGGCCCTCTGCTGTGTGAGTTCATCTGAGTGACATTTATAGCTGTGTCCCTAGGTGATAGGGACAGTGAGTCACAGTTTTCTGTACTCAGCACCCCTGATTTCTTCCTTTAAGGGGGGGATGAGACTGTGTGTGTCTGGGGTGGGTGACTGTTGGCACTGGAATGACTGGGGTCTGTGCGTCTGAGGTCCCTCCCTATGTAAGGATGGTGGTGGTGGGCGGGGGGAGGGACAGCCGGGGACCTGCCGTCTCCTTGAATATGTTTCCAAAGGATAGGCTCCATGAATCTTTGCTACAGTCACTTCAGCACAGGAATCAAGAATTGTAGGCTAGCCTTTTTCCAACTGAGAAGTGGAATCTATTACTAGGTCATAAAACCAACTTACTAGACTGCTGACCAGAAGGAAGAATAGAATAGAATAGAATAGAAATAGAAATCAGTAGGTATTGTTTCGTGAAGTTTTGGTTTCAGTTTTGCGTGTATGGTAGACCGTAATATAAAGAGAGGCATCCATTGCTGTGGTTAATGGTCCAAAAATAAAAGGAAATCACCGTCCTAGATGGGTGTTAAGCCTTTAACTGATGAGCTTTTTGGATATATTAGGTTATTCAATATGAAATGTTTGAATTTCTTAAGTACTAAGCTTGACAGTTGATGTCTGTGACATTCACATTGGCACTTCTTGTTTTATTTTTATTGTGAAGGTACATCCTCATTCTTTCAATTCTTCTGATTATCTTTCAAAAAAATTTTAGAGCAATTTTTGTGAAACCACGGATAAGCCAAAAATCTGTGTTATTTTTGAATATGAGTTCCATTGTGGAAGCAATTCGGCACAGACAACTCGAATACCAAACGAGTGTTTAGGAAGGATGTGGCCAGTGTGCACCTAGTACCCTGATGGTTTGAGAAGATCCGTTTTCTGGTTATTTTAATCTTGAAAATAAGCCTCATGGGTGACCTGAGACCAACGTGAATAATGATGAGCTGAAAGCTGTATTGAAGGTGAAGCCATCTCATCCTATGTATGAATTAGCAGCAAGGTTTGACGTTACTATTCCAACAATATCGGACCATTCGAAACAGATCGGCAGGGTAAAGAAGCCGGGTAGACGGGTTCCACAGGAATTCACGGAAGGTCAGAAGAGAAACTGTCTTGTGCTTTGCCTTTCTTTGCTGTCATGGCATAAAGGTGAGCCACTTCTACACCATATTGTTATGTGATGAAAAATGGATTCATTTTGACAATTACAAGCAGTGTTCAGCACTATTGTTGGATAAAGTTGAAGTGCTGAAATGCAGTCCAAATATTCTTCTGGAAAAGCTAATGGTGTCTCTTTGGTGATCAGCACGTGTTGTCCACCCCAGCTTCATGAGACCTGAGCAGTACGTTACAGCAGATGTCTACTGCACCAGCTGGATGAAAAGCTAAAGATGCTCAGGATTAAGCAGGGGAGACTGGTCAACGGAGACAGGCCAGTCTTCTCACACAGACAGTGCTGCTTAAACTACAGAAACCGGATTTGGAAACTCTATCATCTCCCATATTTACCAGACCTTTTTCCAACTGACTACCCCTTCTTCCAGGATTTGGATCACTTAACAAGGACAAATATTCAATTCTCAACACGCTGTGGAAAATGCCTTTTGTGATTTTGTTGTCACTCACGTCCAGGCTTCTTCACTGTTGGGGTGCACAAGCTCCCACAAAGATGCCAAAACTGTGTTGATAGTTCAGTGCATACTTTGATTAAATGTACTGCTTCTTGCGTGAGGTATAATAAACTCAACTTTTGGTTCAGTATTGGACATTTCATATTTAATGACCAACTCATTTTGTATTTGCTTATCTAGTAGTATATAACATACACTAGGTATTCAATAGCTATTTGTGGAAGGAAGGGAGGGAGAAAAGGAGGGAGGGAGATAGGAAGGAAGGGAGGAAGAAGAAATTAGGAGGAGGCAGGAAGGCAGGAAGGAAAAGAAAAAAGATAGATGAAAGAAAAGGGGGACAGAGGGAGAGAGGGAGGGAGAGAAGTCTGATTTCATAACCTGGAAGGGCTGGGTAGGGCAGATCTGGGAATCACACTTCATTCCCTGACACCATTCCAGGATCTCAGCAATCATTTTCTTCTCTCTTTTCAAAATCTAAGTGATCTGGGATGTGAGTCAAGACAATCTAGACAAGGATAGATGTAACCAGCTCCAAACCAAAAAGCCAAAGTTCGGCAAGGAAGATGTCTGGGGAAATTTCTCCTGCTAAGGAGTGCTAGGGTTTATGTAATCTCTGTTCAAGTGTATTAGTGTCCTATTGCTGCTGTAACAAATTTCCAGACTTAGTGGCTTAAAATCACATGTTTATTATCTTACAGTTTTGGAGCTCTGAAGTCCAAAATGGGTCTCACTGGATTCAAATCGAGATGTCAGCAGGGCTGCACCTGTCCTGGAAGCTCCAGGGGAGAATCTGTTCCCTCCCCTTTCCGGCTTCTAGAGGTTGCCCCCAGTCCTTGGCTTGTGGCCCCTTCCTGTGTTTTCAAAGCCAACAACATCAGCTGCTCTTTGATTCTGTCTTCCAGTTTTTACGGACCCTCATGATTACATTGGGCTCACCAGGATAACCAAGGACAGTCTGCCTTCTGCAACCTCAATTCCCCTTTGCTGTGTCACTAGCATTTTCATCTCTGGGAGGCCACTATTCTGCCTACCACAAATGGCTTACTTTAAGATCGCCAAGACTGTTACATTTGCCTGGTGTACTGGGGGGCTGGGCGTGCACTGTGTGCATCTCATGGATGTGACCCATTCTTCTGTTTCCACAGTGCTGGGTAGCTTTCCCCGGGAGCAAGAATCTGCACCCATTTGGCTGGGTTAGTTGTACAGCCAAGTTATGACATGATTCTCTGATACTTTTTCAGACCTGCTGTTGTGTTGTTGATGCCGTCTGTAAATAGCACCTGCCCTCATCAAGCTCAGCTGCTCCTATCTGCCAGTTTGTCTGTGGGACACAGGGTGGAAGGCAGTGATTTCCAACTGGTGTGCCGTGAGAGGTGTGCCATGGAAAATTTTAAAGATCATTAATTAAATTATTTTCAAAAGATGTTCAAAGCACAGTAAGTATATTCTTTAACTCTTTTTTTTGATCAACATAATTTAAGTGTGCTGCAGAAGTTTAACTACAGGTTCAAGTGTGGCAAGAGATAGAAAAGGTTGAAAAGGCTCAGCAGCTAGGGCACCTGCCACATACACCAGAGCTGGTGGGTTTGGATCCAGCCTGGGCCTGCCAAACAACAATAACAACTACAACCAAAAAGTAGCCGGGTGTTGTGGTTGGCACCTGTAGTCCCAGCTACTTGAGAGACTGAGGCAGGAGGATTGCTTGAGGCCAGGAGTTTGAGACCTCAAAGTTTGAGTTTGAGTTTTTTTGATCAAAAAAGTCAAACTTTTTTTGGGATTATAAGCACAAGCCACCCCACCCAGTCACATGGGTTGTGTTGAAGTCTCTTAACTGTTGAGAATATCCAGGGTTACCCTGACTTCTTAGGAAATTTTATCTGAACCAGTAGTCACAATGAACCAAACAGGTTATCCAATATTTTCCCTTTTGCTTTTAAAATAAATGTTGCTTTAATACATGCATTTTCCTCTTGGATCTTTGGAAGTGCTCAGCCAGTAACAATCTACCGAAATAAAGGGGCTCACAGGGGCTCGTGGGAGGCCATGGGAAGGCAGCAGAGCTCACGTGCAGTTTCTTTAGGTTTGGGGTGAAATCTGGATAAGGTGCAGTTTGAGGTTTTATATGCTGTGTATATTCGATTTTTAAAATAAATGAAAGAGCCCTGTTGGTTCTTCCCTGTTTGTCTCCAGTGCTTGACAGAGCAGGTGCCCCAAAACTGAGGAATGGATAATCACCATATTATTCATTCCTCTGCTACCGAAATAGCATTTGAGTCAGAGGTCATAAGGGATTTAAGAGAACAGGGTAGAGCCCTTGCTTCAGAAAGCTTCCTGCCTAGCAGGTGTCTTTGCCCAAAGCTTCTTTCGGAGGATACATAGGTGCAGGGAAGATGTGAAGCCACGGAAGAGGCCACCAGTCAACTGAGATGCAGCTGCCTCGCTGCTTTTCCGGAGCCATTTACTTTCTTTGTCTGGTAGCTTTCCAGTAGGAGGTGGTTTCTGGGATAATTTCCATTATAATTTAATTTGAAATTTGGCTTCCTGCGTGAGAGAGTAAATGGTGTTAAGACTGCTTAGAGGCAGACCGTTTTGTACTAGAAATCTAATTAGAGCTATTTCCACATGATTTTATGAATGGCAAAATAGCTTTCATGCCATATAAACTTCTGACACGAGTCACCTGTCTTGACCTCTGATGACTATGAAAGTAATACCAAAAAAAGGTAGCAGGAAAACAGCTTTCTATTCTTCGGGAAGTCTCTATATACTGTTGACATTTAGACATGTGCAATTTGGGGGACTGTTTTTATGTTTTTGAATCCAGATGGTTGTTCCAAAAGGAGCACTGTCTCTGCCGATCAAGTGGGAAATAAAGAAACCAGATTCCTTCTGTGTTAACACCCGCCTCCCCAACCGTGTCAGGTGCTTTGCCCTTGTTGTTGTGGCTGCAGTGTCTTTCCTCCCAAGACCCTGTGTCTAATGAAGGCTTTAAATGGCCTGTGGTCACTTTTCTCTAAAAACCTTGTCACGTGCCTTAAGCATTTAGCATAGTCCTGGCACGGTCACTGTATTTTTGAGGCCTATTTGAGTAGTAAGAATTTATAATTGAATTAAGTTGTTCCTTAAAGCTAATTGCTTTAATTCTGATTATGTGGACATGCATTTGTAAGCTAAATATCAAATACCATCATGTGTCTTTCCTGATATTAAAAGAAGAGTAGTTTTTTAAACAATAATAATTATAGGCCTCTCCTGGTTAATACTTTTCATTTTCCTAAAGGCAGAAACTTACAGGTGTTCACTAAATAAAGGAAAAAAACAATTGCAAAGTAGTGACCGAGACAAAACCAGAGGCTTTAGGCCCTGAGAGGTTAGCCTTGGATGTGTTCAAAACAGCTGCCTCTCAGGCAAACCACTTACCCTCCATGGGACAATTTTGTCCTACTTACTATGGGAGGAGTTGACCAGGTGACCTCCAGGGTCTCTTCAGCTCTAAAAATTCTCTGATCGCGTGACTGCTACTGTGGAGGGCAGGCTTGATAACAGCAGCTGGCAGGGCGGGTGAGCTTACCCGGGCACACGTATGTACTCACTCATGATCCACAGCACAGCTGGTGGCCCCTGTTGGCCTTGACAGTGTCCTTTTCAAATGGAGACATTAACAGACTGTGACATTGCACGTGCTGTGAAAATAAGGACTGCTTTCTTCCAGCTGGCTGGCTCGCATCTTTCCTGAGGGAGCCCTGGGCTTTTAGGTAAAGGAAAATAACAATGACTGGGAAAAAGAGACACCCCCTCCCCCCCACACACACACACTCACACACTTGCTTTCTGGTATCAGCGCGTGGCTGCACAAAGTGAGGTTCATAGACCACGTGGCTTCACAAAGTGAGTGCTCATAGATCACCAGAGGCAAGAAGCTCAATACCTGGTTTTTAACTCTTACCATATATGCTAAAGGATTTTAGAAAAATCCAGCTCCAAAATTACACAACCTCCAACAACAAAAAGCAAATGGAAGAGAAAAACAGTACTTGAACATTTTTAAAAAATTCTTATTTTAGTATTTATATCAGCCAACCTCATGCTTCAAAGAAAAACAGTATTAGACCTAATGTACTAATTGCTAATGATCTAAGTAAAGAGAAACTAGTTTATAAAATACATACTTATCAATTGCACACATAGGATAATTCCATTGTATTTTGTGTCCCAGGCCACTGAGCTATTCTGATGTTCTAAACAGACGAAGGCTGGACAGGTGCAAAGTTGGGGCCCGGCCGGCTGGCTGAGAGCACCCTTGGGGGCTCAGGCCTTCCCACACCAATACGCAGGTGTCTCCTCTCAGCCCAACTGAGGCTGGAGTGGCCTTGCATCACTTAACAGAAGAGCCTGGCTCACACTGCAAGGCCGCTTCATTATGCTTGTAGAAGATTGTTTTCACGCCAGAAGAAATTGCCCTATCAGTTTCTAAGGGTTCTTTGTTCATGTTTATCCCACTTAATTCTCATACTAATCTTAAGAGATTTGTAGATGGGGAAACTGAAGCTCTGTGAAGTTACTGGGCAGTAAGAGGAAGGACTAGGTTCTGACTACCTATCACATTGCCTGCCTGGGGGTAAAGCTGGCCTCTAATCTGGGGAGATTAGGTGAGGATATCCATTTGGGAAGCAGGGAAGAGCAAGGGAGTGCTCAGAAGTACTAGCACCTGTGGAGACATAAGAGCGGCGAGCAGAGAGATGCTGCAGTAAGTCATCAGAGGAGCAGTGATGTTGGGATGAACTTGGGAGAAGGCTGGGTCTTCACCTACACAGGTATGAGCCTCCCGGCAATTGGCTGTCTCTGGCGTTAGCCCCTCCGCTCAGTAGGGTAGGGTAGGGACCCCCTCCCTTCCTCGGGTCTTTTTTTACTGCAAGGGCTGGCAGGAAGCCTGGCACGCAGTGTGTGTGGGCTCTCTCTCTGCGTTTGGGTGGAGGTTTGGGATAGAAGCGGAGGATATCTCAGGCAGAGACAGCAACGCAGGTGTGAAGATCTGGGGTAGAGTGTGATTTATTTGGACTGGTGACTTGGGCCAGTGGGGTGGGGTGGGGGCGGGGAGTAGGCTGCACACATTGTGCAGACGCTGAGGAGTCTAGGAAGAGGCCCCGGCTCAGAGTCCTGCCACGTGGCAGCTGCGGAAGCTTGGATAGCTTAATGTTTCTCATCCTCCATTTCTTCCTTATTCATAAAATGGAAATAATGAGGGTCCATAGGGAGAGACGAGGTTGTCTGGAAGATTCAGCAACATAAGATCTGTCAAATGCTTACTGCCCAGTGGGCACGCAGTTCAGTAAGTGCTGGGTGACAGCTACTGTTGTTATCCTGAGGTCACCAGACAGGGAGAGAATGTTGCTTCCTGTAAGAAGCGATAAGCTTCGGGCTGAGCTTTCAGGTCAGGTAATCTGGCAGCAGTAGGATGGTGTAGAGTGGAGGCCGTAACCTCACAGGAGATGTGAGGATGAGTTTATGGGCTGGCGTGGCCCAGGTGACAGGTAATGAGCACTTGAATTGGGGGTTGCAGGAAGCATGTAATGGTGGGTGCAGGTGTCCTAGACCTTGTAGAGCAGAGGTTCTCAGTCTGTGGGTCGCAGCCCACAGGAACTGTATTAAAGGGCCGCGGCATTAGGAGGGTTGAGAACCACTGGTGTAGAGTCGGTGGGACTTGGCAGCTGCCTAAAGTTGAGGGGAGGAAGGTTTTAATGAGTCAGGGAGAAGGGTGTCCAGGCCTGTTTGCTTTGGGAGGATGTGGGTTAAGTTTGGGTTGTATGGCTTGCACGGTGGCTGCGGAATTTCCAGATGTGGCAGTTGCAGAGTGTTAAAATGCCGTCCTAGAACTCTGGAAGGAGGTTGAGGCAAGAGGATGAGCACGGGAGGTCATCTGTGAAGGGGCTGTTTGAGGGGCCTGGAGTGGGGGGCAGTGGGTGTGGGGTTGCAGAGGAGGCCTTCATCCCCGGGGGAACAGCAGCAGCTGTTCAGACATGGAAGGGAGCTGTGGTCATGTGCGTGATGGTGACAACAATGGGCCCTGCTTCGATGGCCCTTTCCTGTGACCACAGGTCTTCCCAGTGCCACCCAGGCCTCTCCCATTGTCAGCGTGGCCCAAGCGAGGGCAATGTCTCCAGGCTGTGTGACAGGAGCACCTCCAAGTGCCTCTTGCCCAGGTCTCATGCTTTTTGGGTTTCACGAAGTTCACACCTCACAGCACACTTCTGTCTTCAGAGGGCACCTGCAGAGGTGATGCAGGCACCCCGAATTAGGTTAATGGTTGCCTCCTTCTATAAGGAGGCCACTTCCCCTAAAGAGGATACCTAGATTCTCTTTAAGCATCGCCGTGAAGCTGAATGGCGGCGGCGCTGTGCTCCCAGGGTCCCGGGGAGGCTCTGTGTCCTCCTGCTCCAGCTGTGCCCAGGGTTGTCTGTTTAGTGAGATTTTGGTTCTTAATCCTTTCAGAAGGATGTACAGAGCTCTATTGACAGAAAGATTCCTGCATGTCCTGTGCATAGCCCTTGGATCCATTCACTGGGCTCCCAAATCCCCTGAGAACCCCAGTTAAGACCCCAGCAGCCGCCTCATTCTCCTGTCACTAGTAAAACACCCTTCCATATCAGGGTAAATTAGCGGCAAATATTTATTATTGAAGGCTGCTAACACTTCTATGCAGCTTTATTAGTTGATTGGTGTAGGATAATAAATGTATATATTTAAAACTGGGGAGAATAGTCCTATACTTGCTATGAATCATTCTTCCACATGTGAAATTGTGTGATCCTGTAGGTTGGACTTTTGCGGACACAGGGAAAGCACGAGGTGGTTAAATTTGTTACCTTACTGTTTGTATGGAACAGCAGAGTGAAAGAAAGCAAGAAAAATCAAGGTCGACTTTTTCTTTATTTTATAATTTATTTTGTTTTCTAAGTAAGGGTTCAGCTAGTTAAAAGTGATATACACTGAACTACAAGTCAGCAGGAAAAGCTGTGGACAAACATATTTTACAAGTGATAAGTTCGGGTATTGTCCAGATGGTGAGTTCCCAGAGCTGAATTCATCTAGAATTCTGGGTTCACGCTGAGTTAGCCACTTCACTGCTCAGAGAATCATATTTTCAACAAAGAGTCTTTATTGCATTTAGTGCAAGGGTCATCGAGTGACTTTTTAAAAACACCACCACATCACTTAGGTTTGGTACAGTATGTGGTATGTAAATGCTTCCTGTAATCTTTCGAATTCTGTATCCTGATGTTGATTTCCAGGAAATCCTGACTCCCTGCCTGAGAGCTCCTGTTGCTAGAGGAGTGTATTTACCTCATTCGGCTTCAGGGTTCAGGGCTTCTCCCAGGGAACCTCTGCAAATGTTGGGGCCCAGTGGACTGACGGATTGGAGAGACTAGCTGTAACTCTGAAGGTTCTGAAATTTCAGTATGAAATGGGGCTTATAAGGATATTTACCTCATTAAACGTGAAGATTAAAAAGAGCTAAAGTGTGTGTATTAGATGCTGGATGAAGGGTACACAGGACCCCTCTGTTTTATTTTTCCAACTTCTTGTGGGTCTGTTGTTATTTCAAAAGAAAAAGTTTTTGTGGGTTTTTTTTTTAAGCCTTCAAAGAGCATTTTTTTGGGGGGGGGAGGCTTACAAATGCTGAGAAATTTATCAAGTGTATTATATACAAATTTATTTGGTACAGATACACCCGACTAAATATTCTATGTGTATGTGTTCATTTCAGCCTCAGAATCTCTCTGCGAAGTAGGTCCCAGTGTTATTTCTATTTTAAAGCCAGAGACTGTCTGAATCTCAGAAAGAGTGAGCAACCCATCCAGGGTCACCTTGGAGTAAGTATCACAGCTGGTGGTCTGCTGAGGTGGCCATTCTATTAACCAGGAAGAGATCAAAAAAGATGAGCTTTTCCTACAGTGATGGAACCTTCTATGGGTGCCTCTTTGTTTTGTAAGTCACATAGGGTAAGGGAGACTTTTTATATTTCCATATTTCCTAGGATTTGTGGTTTTTGTTTTGTGTTGTTTTGATTTTCTAAGACAGAATCTCACTCAGTCACCCTGGGTAGAGTGCTGTAGTATCATAGCTCACAGCGACCTCAAACTCTTAGGCTCAAGAGATCCTCTTGCCTCAGCCTCCTGAGGCACCTGCAGCAACACCCGGCTAGTTTTTCTATTTTTAGTAGAGATGGGGTCTCACTCTTGTTCAGGCTGGTCTCAAACTCCTGAGCTCAGGCATTCCCCCCTCCTCGACCTCCCAGAGTGCTGAGATTACAGGTGTGAGCCATCATGCCCAGCCTATTTCCTAGGATTTGAACATGTGCCAATGGCTAGTGTCATTTGATATATTTTTGGTAAAGGTGAGCAAATTTTTAACAGTTGCATATAACATCAAATTTGGTGGATATGTTAATATCTTGGAAGATGGGAATAGAATTTGAAGTGACCTTGAAAACTATGGGTTAGACACTATCCATCAAAGCAGCAGAGAGAGCCAGGCACGCAGTGTGTGTGGTTCCAGCTATTTGAGAGGCTGGAGTGGGAGGACTGTTTGAGCCCAGGAGTTCGAGCCCTCCCTGAGCAGCATAGCAAGCAAACAAACAAAATAACCAGCACAGCTCCTGGATGGGGAACTGGCACGGTCACAGATAGATGTTCTCAGAAAGATCTGGGCGTCTTTCTCAAAACCGAATGAAGTATTATGGTATTTCCTTGAGATAAATGCAGTCAGGTTAAGGCCCCATCACGGCTGCCCATCTGACCTGGGTCAGTCAATTTATTATAGGACTTTGTACATCTAACTTAACATACGTCTCAGTTATTTATCTTGCTTATTACCACTTTCTTCTCAGTAGAACGTCGGCTTCTTGGAGGCAAAATTTTTAAATCTCTACTTTTATTCTCTCCTGAATCTTCAGCATCATGAAAGAGGCCTGTGCAGAGATGTCTGATATGTGTTTGTTGAGTAAACGTTTGTTTAGTAACGCTGTTAATACTCAGAGAAGGTCTTTGAAGGCAGCTTCCCAGGTGATTAATACGATAATATGTAGCCATTTCTCCAACTCCTGCAGAACCTGGCGGGCTGCCTAGCACACAGTATGTCCTCAAGAAATATTTGGTATGCGCAACCTGCAAACAGGATAATCTTCCATTTTAGAAGCTGACCTGTTTTCAGGGGGAGAAATAAGAAGGTAGAGAATGAAGAATGTGCCCCACGGCCGCTGCAGAGGGGGAGCCTGCAGACTCGGGGCCACATGTGGCCTTCTGGATCCTTGAGTGCGGCCCTGTGACTGAATCTAAATTTTACAGAAATGAAGTTGGTGAAGTTTGGATTCAGTTGAGGGGCTGCACTTGGGGACCTGAAGGGCCACATGTGGCCTTGAGGCCACAGGTTCCGCACACTCCTGTCCCTGTTTTGTGGCCATAATAGTTTTGTGTCTGCAAGTGTAAGTGAGTCACTACTGGGGATTGAAAAGAGGGGACTCCCACACCTTTTAAGAGGTGAAGGTCATGGCAGAGACAGCGTTGTGTCTGCAAGGACTGTTTGTGGCTCAGACCTTTCTAGGCTGTGCACAACCTCCAGTTTCTCCCAACAGGCTTCTCATCATTTGAGAAGTTGTTTCCAGGAAGATTACCAAATGCTGGTTCTTATTCCCCCATTTCTGTTAATTTAGTTATTTGTTCTCCATTGCTGGAGCATCGTCATGGCTCACAGCTTCTCAGTGTGAGATCGGCAGGTGTGCTGCGTGGGAGGAAGGAAGGGAAGTTTCCTATGGTAATTTCTTTCTGACAAGCACATGTACAAATTTAGACACAGCCTCTTGAACAAAAACGAAAAGAATAAAAGTTGAAAAGAGTCCGTATTCCTTTATGTGTGTGTGTGTGTGTGTGTGTGTGTGTGTGTTCTGTATAGAAAATATCTCATGGAAACTGTAATTTAGCATTAGCATTACAATTAACTCATTATATCAATCTGTTATTCTATTGGTACCTCAGTTTTATTCACTGTGAAATGGATATAAAGAGGCCACTGTCCAGCTTCACAATAATAGAAACAGTGCTCTGCTGAAGAAATACATAGTATTCGTAAAGTTATTTGTAAACACCCACTATGCCGTGTGCCCAGCTGCCACACTGTGCGCACACTCAGCTCCAGGTCTAGGTTCAGTAAGAGAAAGATGAGTAGCTGAGTCAGCACACACCGGAGCCATACCCCCCTGGCTTTAAAAACTCCTGGTAGGATAGCTGGGCTTTGTGGCGGGCACCTGTAATCCCAGCTGCTCGGGAGGCTGAGGCAAGAGAATCGCCTAAGCTCAGGAGTCGGAGGTTGCTGTGAGCTGTGATGCCACAGCACTCTACCGAGGGCGACAAAAAGAGACTCTGTCTCAAAAAAAGAAAAATATTCCTGGTAGGGTTCTAAGCCCCTCTTTCTTCCAGTGTGCCTGTTTGTTGGTGGCAAAGTAAATATTATTTTCATTAACTAAAGAGAAAAAATTGTTCACGGTGCATCATTCTCTTGGCGTTTTTATAGAAAGCATTCGGGGGGCGGGGGAGGGGTCACCAGTTGCTAATCACCAGCTTTCGTGTCCATGACTGAGGTGGCCCAAGTCTGGGCCTCCCAGCAGCTGCCTCCAGAGAAATCATTTGCACTTCTCTTCCAGCACCTTACTTGGCAGGTGCACGCTCGGGAGCACTCCTGTCACGGGCAGCGCTCCTGGTGGTTTTTATTTTAATCCGATCATACTTTTTATTCCAAAAAGAATTCGAGGTGGTCACACTTCCCGTCTGCTTCTCCCATCCAAACCTGTCCTTGGTGAGCTTTGTTATGTTAGGGACCGTTGGGGCATCTGTTCAGCCCTTGCCTGGATCTAGCTATTCCGAGCCTGGGAGGTCATCTCCGGAAACAGGTCTCTCAGCCCAGCCGCCACACTGTGCGTGCACTCAGCCCCAGGTCTCTCTCAGCCAGCCGCCACACTGTGCACACACTCAGCCCCAGGTCTCTCTCAGCCAGCCGCCACACTGTGTGCACACAGCCCCAGGTCTCTCTCAGCCCGGCTGCCACACTGTGCACACACTCAGCCCCAGGTCTCTCAGCCCAGTTGCCACACTGTGCGCACACTCAGCTCAAGGTGTCTCTCAGCCCGGCTGCCACACTGTGCGCACACAGCTCCAGGTCTCTTAGCCCAGTTGCCACACTGTGCACACACTCAGCCCCAGGTCTCTCTCAGCCAGGTGCCACACTGTGCGCTCACTCAGCCCCAGGACTCTCTCAGCCAGCCGCCACACTGTGCGTACACAGCTCCAGGTCTCTCTCAGCCCAGCCTCCACACTGTGCGCACACTCAGCCCCAGGTCTCTCTCAGCCACCTGTCACACTGTGCGCGCACTCAGGCCCAGGTCTCTCTCAGCCAGCCGCCACACTGTGCGCACACTCAGCCCCAGGTCTCTCTCAGCCCGGCTGCCACACTGTGAGCACACTCAGCCCAGGTCGCTCTCAGCCCGGCTGCCACACTGTGCGCACACTCAGCCCCAGGTCGCTCTCAGCCCAGCTGCCACACTGTGTGCACACAGCTCCAGGTCTCTCTCAGCCCGGCTGCCACACTGTGCGCACACTCAGACCCAGGTCGCTCTCAGCCCGGCTGCCACACTGTGCGCACACAGCTCCAGGTCTCTTAGCCCAGTTGCCACACTGTGCACACACTCAGCCCCAGGTCTCTCTCAGCCAGGTGCCACACTGTGCGCTCA
>CAUYRH010015938.1:0-39566 GCA_963574655.1 Perodicticus potto | reverse complement strand
CAGAAATCTGCATAGGCCTTCTTTCTTGGTTCAGCCACAGCAAACTTATAGAAAGCTGCAACCCCCAGGGATACAACAAAAATGCTCCAACAATATGAATCCGCAGACGCCTGGCCAAAAGGCCACGCATCTGAGGTTTGGACAAAGCACTGTAAGCCATGGTAGTTTCTGTCCTTGATGTGTATGCCAACCTCAACGTGTCCTTCCGGCTGAGGTCCGCACCGACTGCCCCAGGTGTGGTTGTTAAGTGAACTTGGGCCAGTCTGGACCAGAGGGACTTCCTGGCTGACTTGGCAAGGTGGCCCGTGGGTAGAGGGGCTGCATGTGTGGTGGTGCTAGTGACTCCCTTACAGTTTTATAGGCAGAAAGACAGCATTCAGCACTTATCAGGACACAGGGAGAGATGGAGGGAACGTCTGGTGGAGGGGAGCAGAGAGCCCTGATACGGATATGGGAAGCCACAAGGAGATAGGCCTCCATGTTTGGAGATTCCAGCACACATGGGCAGGCTAGGAAAGGGTTAAAGGGTTAGGCAACTCCTGTTTCCAATCACTTGTCAGCCTGCTTTGCTTTCAGCCTTATCAGCGGGGATAGGGCTGCACAGGGAGAGGCTCTGAGAGCTCTCCCCTCCAAGCTCTCCCCGGACTCCAAGCTCTCAGCCTTCTCTTTACCTTGTAAGGGCTCCTGGGCTCAGTCTGGGGGGAGTGCTAGGGGTAAGGACTGGGAACCCAAACACAGTTAATGGAGTGGAGTTCGAGTTACTAAATGCAGCCCTGGGGGAGGGGTGGTGGTGGTGAGGCTGTAGAATCTCAGCAGTAAACCTTCAGAGTCCAACTGGCCCTCCTTTCCCATCCTCACCAGGAAGCCAGATTAGTGCAGGATGTATCTTTGCTCTTATTTCACTCACCCTTGGCTAAAACCCTTCAATGCTTCTCCCTTTTACAATTACCCCTGAGTCAGAAATCTCCACTATGTATTTGTGTAAATTACTGTTGGAACTGTTGAGATTTCTCTTGGTAGACTTGACCCACACTAGTCTTTTGAGAGGCATGTAGTTTTTAGTTCAGCCATCTCATGCGGCTACTAATCTACCCATTTCGACCATTTGGTAATTTGATAGACCTATTTTCTATATCTTCATGCAAGTTATTGGCTTAAAAGATGTTACCTGGGAGAGTGCTGAGGGCAGAGCCACTGGCCTTGCCAATATAGATTGTCCCCCAGCACTTACATTGACCAATGGTCAGTATCCTTTGGGTGTGGATCCTTTTATTGAACCGGCTACTAATCCCCCTTATTGTGCTTCTCTAATTTGTAATGTACCAGTGTTATCCAGAAAGCTGCCAGGAGAAAAGAAAACACTTTTCTCTAATCTAACACACTTGGTCTCCTGACTCTCCCTGATTTGTCATTCTCACAAACGCTCAAGAAGGAAGTAAGGTTCATGTAACATTTTGCAATGGACATCAGATGTGTTATGAATGCAAATATAAGCATTATGATACACTTCTGTAAGAAGCAAGAGTTGCCTGCTGGAGTGGTATGTGTGTTAGACAAGTCAGGAAACTGGGTCTATAAAAGCGAAGTGATCCAGATAAGAAATGGGCATGGAAAGGGGCTTTGAGTTGATTGAAAGCTGATCAAGATCAGAGAGCAGTTTGTAGAAAAGGTGCCAGCTCAGTAATTTTGGGGATCCTGTGACTGCAAGAGCAGATCTTGGGCTAGAACCAAGATGTTACCCTGGTGAAAAAGTCACAGGCCTTGGTTCTTCTGGGTCTAGAAACTCCGGATAGGTTTCTGAGCAGCCTATGTTGTTTGTGCCTCCATGACTCTGTGCGTGCTGCTCCCTCTGGATTCTCCCTGCTACCCACCTGGTGAACATCTGCTTGTCCCTCCTTTTCATTGCATGTCTTATATCCTCTAACAAGTTGCCACTGCTTCCTCCTTCTCCCCTCCAGTGCCAGATTTTCTACATAGAGATCACTACTTCTCCCACTGTGGTCTTTTGTTCCCTATATAGACATCTACATTTGCACCAAAATTACTTTATTATATACAGGTTAAGGACACTGACTTTGAAGTTTGTGAGACTCAGCTTTTAGCTCTGACTTTGCATCCTACTCTCTAAGTCCCAGTTTCCTCATCTGTGAAATTAGGACAATAATAAATACCTATTAGGACTGATGTGAGGACTCAATAGAAAATGAGCACAAAGCACAGTATTGGTGATCTATTGGTGCACAACAAATTACCCCCTAATTTAGTGGTTTAAACCAGTAATAAACACTGTTTCACAGAGTTTCTGTGAATCAGAAATTTGGGGGCAGTAGCTTACCTGAGTGGTTCTGGTGTGGGGTTTCTCATGAGGATGTAGTCAAGATGTTAGCTGGGGCTGTAGTCATCTGAAGGCTTGTCTGTGGCTGGAAACTCTGCTTCCAAGATGGCACAGTCACCATAGGCAGAAGGGTTCAGTTCCTTGCTAGCTATTGGTGGGAGGCCTCAGTTCCTTTCAATGTGGGCCTCCCCACAGGTAGGACTTCTTGAATGTCTTTACCACATGGTGGCTTAATTCTCTGAATAAGTGATGCAAGACAGAGCGAGGTGGAAACTGCATTGTCATTTATGTCCTGGCCTCAGAAGTCATACACTTATGTCCACAGATCCTATGAGTAATATTTACATCAGCACTAGTCAGTGTAGAAGGGCACTACAAAAGCACCTGACTGTCAAGAGATGAGGATCATTGTGAGCTATCTTGGGGGTTCACTACCACAAGTATTTAGCCAATATTTTTCAAAAACATTCATGCAGGGGGTGGTGGCACACACCTATAGCTCCAGCTACTTGGGAGGCTGAGATGAGAGGATCATGTGAGCCCAGAGTTTAAGGCTGTAGTGAGCTATGGTTGTGCATGTGAATAGCCACTGCATTCTACACTGGGCAACATAGCAAGACCCTGTCTCTTAAAACAAAAGCAAATCACAGGAGCTCAACAAACAGTAATTGCTATTATTATTAATTCACACACCTGTATTTCCTATTAGTAAATAAACCCCTGGGGGGCCAAGATCATGTTGTAGGCCTGTTTGTATCACAAGTTCCTAGAGCAATTTCAAGTATATTGGTAGATCCATATTAAATGTTGATGGAGAATACATGAATGAAGGCTTTGAGAGGGTTAGTCTGGAGGCGGGCTCAGTGCAAATGGGGAGAGAATTCACACTCAGATGTTAAGTAGGATTCTGTAACTCAGGTACTTATCTGGAATTACAATGTGTATAAAATCAAGACCCAGGGAGTCTTCATATTTTGGTGCTTGAGTACCAAGGACATTTGATACCAAAACAGCAGTCAGGGTAGAGAAACTTCTTATGATTTGCTTTGGAAAAGAATCCCTGAGCAGCAATTTGGTAGGGAGCCACGATCCCATGACCTAAAGAGTGACTCCCATGATGTTTAATTCCCTTGGCCAAGGCAGACATGGGAACCTCTTGATACTTTTGTCATACTCAAATTCCTATCTTGATGACACCTCTGTCCTTCTTCCAGGCAGAACAATTTCCCTTTCTAGGAGACTCTGACACACATTTCTTAGAGTTAATTAAAAGGTGCACAAAGAGTTACATGTCAGAGGCCCTCCTGGTTACTGCTGCTCTCCGAGCAGGAGAGGGTCTGTCTGCGAGGTAACTGATACTTTGGGCAAGATTGAGTTTCTCGATGTCTTGCCCCCACCCCCGGGCTTGAAAGTTCACTGATTTTCCTTTTCCCACAGATGAAGCCCTCTGTCTTTACCATTGCTGTGCTGTTTGCCCTACTACCCAAGAAGAAGCCACTCCCATAAGGCTGCGCCTGAGGAGCCTTGGAGACAGGGACCCTGGAGGAGCAGGTGCCTTCCCAGAGGTTTCCCATGTAGATCACATTCCCTTTGGCCTGAGGTTCCATTTCTCCCCAGTTCCTTGAAATCCCAAACAAGAGTCTTTAATCGTCTCTTTCTCTCCTTGTTAAAGCAGGGGTGAGTGAGGCAAAATGAGGGGAAATTTCTACTGGGCTGGAAAGAGCTTGTTAGCACTGAAAAATATTTTGCCCCTGGATAATAACAAGAAGATTGAGACATGCAAATTATGGACAGGACAGAACTATGGGAGGCAGATAACATTGGAATTGCATCTTAAACAAAACCAGGTCATGGAATTCTGAAAGGAAATTTAAAGTACTTTTCGATTGAAATTAGAAGAATACCATCATTAGGCTGGGCTTGGTGGCTCATGCCTGTAATCCCAGCACTTTGGGAGACAGAGTGGGGAAGATCACCTAAAGCCAGAACTTTGAGACCAGCCTGAGCAAGGGCAAGACCCTATCTCTATTAAAAATAGAAAAATTAGCCAAACTTTAGGCCCAGCTACTCAGATGCCTGAGGCAGGAGAATCACTTGTGCCCAGGAGTCTAAGGATGCAGTGAGCTGTGGTGATGCCACTGCACTCTAGCTAGTCCAGGTAACACAGTGAAACTGTCTCTGATACCCTCGCCCACCAACTCTGCAAAAAAAAAAAAAATCCAATAATCAAGTCTGAAGCAAACTATTATATATCAGGACCACTGCAATCCAAAGCAACCGGAGCCTGGAATGCCCCTCTTCTTGAATGAGCTTCTTTCATGGTATGTATTTCACTTTCCATTAGGATTTAATCAGAGAAGATTTTTAATAGAGACACAGCATTGGGAAATATGGCTAATGGAAGAGTTGGGGACTTGTACATATGAGGAATCCTTTGGGTGAAGGATCAAGGCAATGGAGCTGGGTAAATGTGACTGTTGGTTTTCATATTCCCCCTCTGCATAGCTGTGGAAAGAATTGTTCCATTCCCGATGGAAAAACCCAGCCAAAGTGTTCCCTTGGAGATGAAAACACAGAATAAGAATCTTAAGAAACATTTTCGGGGGAAGTCAAAAGAATGTTATTGAGACTGTTGATTAAGTTATGCAAAGAAGAAAACCAACATTGAACTTTCAGAGAAGAACCCAGGAGTTGGGTGGAAAGAACCTACAAGAGAGCATCAGGGAAATCAGAGTGAGGAAACAATATTTCAAACCAGCGATTAGCAAAACAACAGCAATCATTGATTAAACAAAAAAATAAATTATGGTCTTAGGAACAGAGACACAAAATAATCAGCCTAGGAAAGACTGCGTTATGTTGGGTAAACTGTGACTTTTATAGTGCATCCCTCATTTCCTGTGCAATTATGTTGGCTCATCTCAGTGAGTTGATAATCATTTATTGAACACACGCTACATGCCAACCTCTGGGTTAGGTGTCAGAGATAGAATACCTATGTATCTTTATAGAGACACAAAACATGGTCCCTGCCTTACACAAATGCTCACTGTAGGGTGAAATTGACAAGGCATAATAATAACTAAAAGTCATTGAGCACCCACTTCATTGTAAACCCTTTACAAGTGCTATAACCCACTATGTGAGCAAGCCTGTGTGGGTTTGGTCACATTTGTATCTCCATTGCATGACACATGGGCATTTGGTAAATGTATTTGAAAAATCCTCATGACAACTGTTTGAGTAGGTACAATTATTACTGTCATTTTACAGATGAGGAGACTGAAGTCCAGAGAGGTTAGGCCCTTGCTTGGTGTCACAGTGAAGAAGCAGTGGGGGCAAGGATTTGACCCCAAAAAGCCTTTGAAAACCACATGACACCATGCTGCCCCCTTGATATTTACATGAGCAATCAAAATGCAAGACAGGAAGTGGAAAGCACTCCATGGCTAATTCAAACAAACTGCTGTGGAAGTCATAACCTCTGGCAGGGAAGGGAAGGGGAGAAAAAGCACACTCCCTGGAGAAGATGGCATGTGAGTTGGTTCTTAAAATGTGGTGAGATTCCCACAAGCAAGCACAGGTAGAAGCAACTTGTCAGGAACCAGCACTCAGAACCAGAAAAGTGACAGGTGTATCTGCAGATTTTCACCATTCCAGTTTGTAGCAGGAGATGAGCTGGAGTGGAGTGGAAGCAGCCAGGAGCAGGGCTTCTCATAGGTCACTGGATGGGTCTTGATAAAAGGTAGCTCTGATTCAGCAGGCCCCATGTGCTGCCCCTGGTGATGCAAAGGCAGTTGGTCTTGGACCACACTTCGAGCAGCTGAGCCCCAGGGGGCTTTTCTTCCCTGGCTCAGGGGTGCAGACTTTATTTGGTAAACCTAAGATTGCACACATAGATTTTAAGCAGGGAAATAAGACTTTGGAAAGATGGTTTGGTGACAGCAGCATAAGATGCTCTGGATAAGGTTTGGACTTGTTTGGTTCCTTTAGCTCTGAGCTTATAACCCTTGACACTCAGAACACTGATTTAGTCAGGGTCCACACAGGAAAACAGAAACCACAGAAATAATTAACAGATAATTTAGCTCTTGGCCTCCAATTGTCACCAGAGCTGCCTACAAACTGTTCTTTTCTCCTTCTCCAGGACTGGCCAGACACAAGTTTATCCTCTAGTGGTTAGAAAGGAGACAAAATGTTGGCTTGACCTCGATCCATCCTTGTGAGTCTATTCAGGTTCAGGCTGGGCCCCATCATCCAGCACACTCTAGATCACTTTTCCACGATTGGCAGATCTGCTTGGGGAATGAAAAACGATACTAATATCAGCCTGAAAAAAATATCATCAGGAAATTAAGTCTGTGGCTTAAAAAAAAATCCCACACGGCTTTCTGGCTCTGGCCTGTCTCCCAACTGGGATCTGTCCCTCTGCCTGGGGGCCTCCTTCCGGCCTCCTCTCTCCCTCTCTGGTTCTCCCACCCTTTCTCTTCCCTCCTGCAGCTTCTCCTCCTCCCTTCCTTTTTTTTCTTTCTTATCCTACAGGACCTCTGGCCTTCCTTCTTTCTGGTCTCTGGGCTCCTCCCTGGTGGCTTCAGGCTTCCCTTCCTGTCTCCAGGCTTCCAGCTTTTCCCCAGCTCCACGGAAGCATCTGTCTGTCTCTCTTTCACTTCCCATCAGGGAGTCCTAAATGCTGAATAGGCCCTTCAGACCAGGCCCTGAAGGGGACTTGGCTGGGGCAGTAAGGGGTGGGGGGTGCTGGGGACTTGCTGTGGCCATACAGAAGCCCATTGATAGGCAGCCCCTCTGCACAGACAACCCAGTCCAGTCTCCATGGCTCCGGGCAGAGAGAGGCCTCCCTGGAGGCAGTGGCCTATGGGCCGGCCATCATGAATGACCTCAGTGTCTTCTCTGGGCTGGCTGCAGTGGGGAGGGTTTTGCTCTATAGCTTCCAAATCCTTCAGGCCTATCAGCCCCACCATCAGTGTGAATACATTCATATTGAAAATAATTTGTCAGTACATCTCCATCAGCAGTGCTGATTTCATTAATTGGAAGAATTAGCTCTTTGTGGCCAATGGAAGAATATGGAGCCAAAACACACGGAACACTTTTCCCCAGTGACCCAGAGACCCTTGGACGAACTCCTGGGTGCCATGAAAATGGATCGTTTTGCAGAAAGAATACCATTGGATGTTTATTTAACGTCACTCCCATTCCCCACCCAAAGACCTTCGAATCGTGCTCACATCTGGCTGCTTTTCTCCCCTCACTTTTTTTGTACAGAGCCAGGGCAGGGAGGAAACTTCATCAGTCTGAAAACATCCAGCAGCAAAGTGTAAATTAAATGTGCAGCGAGGCCACAGGAGGGGAGTCTTACATCCTGGGGCTGGAGTAAGGAGACCATGTCCTCACCCCTACTCTGTATGGGCAGAGAAAGTTCTGCACCCTTCATCAGCCATTAGGAGCTGTGTGACCTTGGGCGAGGCACTTAACCCTTCTGAGCCTCAGTTTCCTTTGGGGCAAAATAGGGAAATAAACACTGACGGTGCTGCGTGAGGATTAAAGGGGATAATGTATGAGGAGTGTACGGTGCAGAGGAGACACTTGACTGATTTCAACTCCTATTACTGTTGCTGGGATCAAGACCAGGAGAGAATCCCAACTATTCCCACACCTCACAAACCTACCATTGCTGGCCCCATTCAGGGAGACAGATGGGTGAAAGAATGTCCTATGTGGGGAGACAGATGGACAGAAAAGGATGATCAAGGGACTGAGTGGAACGACAGACCCCAGTGGGCTCTTGGGCAGATGGAACATCTCATGGGGAAGGCGGATTTATGACAACCCGAAGGAGACACTGAGAGATGATGTCCTATGGGAGGGACAGATGGATGAGTGTCTAGCGGGGGGAGACAGAGAGTTGACAGGCAAAGTGGAAGACAGATGGATGGCAATTTCAGAGGGTTGGGGGAATAGGGGTGGGCAACCCCATGATTGGGGAGACCAGACGGATAACATGCTGATGCTGGAGCCTAGGCTTCCTGTTTAGTCTCTATTCCTCAGGCCTGGACATCCCTGAATTCATAAGAACCCCAGGGGCTCTGTGGCCATGAGAGAGAGTGTGTGTGAGTGGTGTCCGTGTGCGCGTGCACGTGCGTGTGCGTCACATGGCCCGAACAGACAGCAAGCACCGGGGTCAGCCTGGGCTCAGTTCCTCCCACAGCCCCTCCCTGGGTGGCCCCACAGATAAAGGCTCAGCTGGTGATGAGAAGGAGGAGAGAGAGAACAGCTTTTTGAAAGAAAGAGAAAATAAAAACTGGCTAAAAGTTTTATTTATTTAAAATAGAGGTTCAGTTATGCTTGAGTGTAAACACGCAGGCCCATCCCTCCCTCCCTGGCTCTTCTGTGGCAGAGGGCTCGGACCACACAGCAAGCTGGGGGCAGGAGGCAGAGAGGCCAGTGCAGGCCCCAGGAGTAGGTGGGATGGGAGGCCAGGTGTGGGGAGGGGAGCGGAGTGTGGAACTCTGCGACCGACCTGACGGCGCAGCTGGGCTGCCTGCTCCTGGGGACTGGCTGGCCCTGGCTTCCAGTCCTTTAGTGTCCACGGGCAATAGGCCACGCGGCTTTAACCCCACATGCAGCACACATGTGCCATGATGCCAGGCTCTCAGGGACATGTGTGCAGACATTCACAGGTGTGCAGGCCTTCCCCTCATCTCTGTTTCTGTCTCTCTCTCCATCAGAGATAGCACAGCAGGGTCCCAGAGGAGATGGGCACAGCCCCAGCTCTGAGTCACAGCTCCTATTTGAACTAGAAATCCAATCTACCTTTTGTCCTCTTTCATTTCGGGTTCCACCTGACTTGCTTCCATGCTTTGCAGCAGCTGAGCCATTTGGGTGGCCTGTATGATCCTATAAGCTCCATGCAGAAGGGGAACAGGGTGGATGGAGGAGAATCTGGAGCAAAGACAAGTCTGGGACTCTGCCTTGCAAGTCTCTTGTGAAGAGGTTGTCAGGGCTGCGCTGGTGGCCCAGCTAGCCAGAGAAGGGCTGTGGTGTGTGGGTCAGGAGGGAATGGGCAGGAAATGTTTGTGATATGAGGCTTCCCCTTTGGTGAGCTCCCCTGGGCTTCCAGGCGCAGCTGTAGGGCAGGGAGCTTGGAGGAGCGGCGGGAGAGCCAGCCTTGGGGACTGCAGCAGGAAAGGCTGCAATTGCAGCCCTCCCCCCACCCCTGGGGGCAGAAAGGCAGTGCTAGGGGATAGACATGACCCTGGGAACCCAGCCAGGGCTGCCTTCCTTTGGAATCAGGAATTTCATTCTGACTTCACAGGGCCAAATCAATTCCTTAAGAAAAATAAAACAAAGCAAAAAAAAAAAAAAAAAAAATCCAGCCTTTGTTAATCCAAGTTGCTGAGAGGGTGGAGCAGGTCGGAAATACAGCTTGGCCCCAGGGGATTTCATGCTCTGGATTGGTCCCCGTTGGAGCCAGTCTTTAAAGACAACCAGTAAAAAATGGATCAACAAAGACCAGACCAGAAGCTCTGAGAAGGAGTCCAACCCAAGGGGGTCATCTGCTAGGGAAAAATACTACGTAAGAGTCGTCTGGAACGTGAGTCAGGCAGCAGCGTGGTTCTCTGTAGGCTCCCAGTGTCTCGTCTTTGCTCAAGGCCCAGCGACTCCACCATCTGTGGTTGACTTGGACAGCTCACAAAGGAGCTGGAAGTGCTGCAAAGGAACACCCCATGGCCGGGGGTGAGGCTGAAGGCCTCCTGCTATTGTACCAGTGCCCCTACTGAAGGATTAGCAGCTTCTATCTGTCCCGTGGGGCTGCACTGTAAATGCCTGTGTAATGCTAATTTGTGGTTGGCAGGAGATTGATTGGGCAGGAGCAGAACAATGGCAAGAGGAGGCTGAGCTCCCTCCTCCTCCTGGAGTGGGGTGTGTGTGTGTGTGTGTGTGTGTGTGTGTGTGTGTGTGTCCTAGAAGAAATGTAGTAACAAGCCCACAGAAAGGATGATCGAAAGAAAGGATGAAAATTGAGTCACTGAAGGCCAGAATCTGAAAGAGGCAAGTCTGTAGTAGAGAGGTGGGAGTCTGTGAAACACAATTCCAGGGACATTTTTTGGTGGGAGTGACATCTTATAACTTTTATCCTATTCTATTCATTAGAGGCAAGTCACTAGGTCCAGCCCACACTTAAGGGAAAGGAATTACTCGGGAGGCAAGCCTGACTGAGAGTATTTCAGAAGCTGCCTACACGTAGAAAGACAGAAAGATCCCAGCAAAGCGCCTGGTCCATAGCAAGTGCTCAAGAAGACAGCACTGTTATGTGGTCTAGTGACTCACCTGGAATGTGTGCTGTGTTTCCCCACAGTGGCTTGGGTCTTTGCAGTCTCACTTTCATTCCTGTTGGTATTTGGGTTTTCTCCAAAGGCTTCTCCTTCTGGCATCATGAGGTTTGTGAATACACTCTCTGGGTGTGGGCTGGCAGACAGAATAGGTGCTAACCCACACTCTACCTTCCTAACATCCTCTTTGTGAACTTGTGTGGTCTTTCTTTGTGGTCAGTGTACAGATATTTAAATTTCCTGCTCACCTGCTTGATGGAGAATCTGACTTTTTCTTGCATTTAGTTTTCAACAGCCTGTGGGCAGGTATTTCTGTCTGATCATCCGGTAGCTATTCACCTTTATGGTGGCTTGAGAAAGAATTAATTTCACTTGTTTCTTTAGCACTATCAGCCTCCTCTGATAGCAAGTTACCTTTATCACCTCTTAAAATTCTTACCATTTTGGACTTTCTGGTATGTTGAGGGCTTTTTAGATCTCCTAACTTTGTGCAACCACATCTCCTTTGGTTTAGCTTCTCATGCCTTTCTTTTTGTACCATGGTTTTAAACATCCCATATACACTTCTAAGTTTGCAGTACCTCTCCCCACTCACTGCTTGTTGACAGTGATGGATTCCTCCTGAGTAGGCCTAGCCTAAAGTAATCAGAAAACAATCAACTGAAAGAGAAAATCTGACCCTTGCCCTGATCCTGTCCCTCTGCAGACTTCTTGAGGCCCTTGGCTTAATTCTGGTGGGTCATTTGGGGAGGGCAGGGTGTGGGATGACGGAGGAAATTTCTGGGAAAGAATGAGGTGAGTGGAACCTCTTTATCCTGCTCTGGCTTTGTATCCTGAGCGTCTCAAGGGCCTACTGTCTCCTGCAAGTCTCCTAGAAAGTAGAGACGTCAGGGATTGTTGGCACACTAACAGATGGGACTTCAAAGGCCTCTGTTAAGGAGTCTAAGCTCAGCTCAACAAGCTCTGTAGTGTTTTTGTTGGAGGAAGTGTTAAAAAAGGCAGTGGCTATGTGCTGGCTTATCGGGTCCCTAGAATACAAACACTCATGATAAGTGCCATGGTATGCGCGCCTTTCCTGGAAATGATGCTGCTCGGAGTAGATGACCAATTCCCTGATCAGAATGAAGTCAAAGTCTGTCTTTCTGGGATCTTAAAACTCCTCCCAATGGTGTTTACATACTAGTTTCTAACTGGTTAATGGATAAGGTCACCATTTCGAAGGCCTGTTGCTCTAGTGTAGTGAATAGTGAGTGCTCTGGTTAGACAGGTCTTCATGTGGATCCCAGCTTGGTCACCTATAGCTGTGTAACCTTAGCTAGTCTCTTAAAGTCTCAGTTTTCTCATCTGTAAAATGGGTGTGTGATGGTTTTTATTCTCATAAGGTTGTTACAGAGGTTACATAAAGTAATAAATGTAATAGTATACTTAGCATAGAGTGCTTGATGCACAGTAAACCTTCAAACCTATTATTAGTTTTATTATTTCCACCCTTGGGAACTTCCAGCAACTGAAGCCTCAAGGTTTAGAGTTTTAGAGCTGACCTCAGCTATACATCTTACCTGACCCCTCCTTGAATGTTGGGCTGTCAGAAGTTGCATCCAATGTCCTTCACCTCAATCTCCTTCCTAGACATTCTGTCCTGGGCCTTGGCCACTGCCCTATATCCCTCCCCGCCCCCCCCACCCCAGAGTGGGAGTCTCCAGGGCCTGCCGGTTTATCTCTGTGGAGTGTCCTTTCGCTGTGGAGGGATGGTCTGGCTGGGAGGTCTTGCTCCTTATCATCGATGACCTCATTGTGAACCTCACTGAGGCAGCGGGGAGAAATGTAAAACATTCAGACAAGTTGTTATTTGTCATCCCTCTCACCCGCCCCTAGCCAGTTAACAGCATTTAACTCACTCTCTAAAACACAGAATCTAGTCAAAACCCTTTTTGTCTATAGACAGAGTGAACGTTTAATTTGGCTCTGGAGCAGTGCTGAAGAAACCTCTCGGAGGCCAGATGGGATGTCTGTGGTGGGTCAGATCTCTCTGTGAGAGGAGGTTAGATGTGGAAGCAGGGGAGGCAGCAGAGCCTGAGGCATCCCAGGCTGCATCCACCGCCATTTCAGGCCAGAAACTTCCTCAGTTTCTACAGGACACTCCAAGAACAACCAGTCCTCTATCTCCTTTGGAAACTGGGATTGTAGTGTGTCCTCTCTCAGCCCCATCTCAGGAGCTTTTCACCATAGATTGCAAGGCCTGAATGGGTCGTGTCTTCAGAGAGGATGAATCATCGACATACTTTATCCAAAGGGAACTGGGCTTTTTCTAAGCCCAAATCTCTTGTGTGATGTAAACAACAAAGCTGAAGGCTCGGATATTAGGGTGTTACAGGGTTGGCCACGCTAGGGAAGAAGGAATGCTGAGTCAGTTGTTGGAGGCAGATTTTGATGAGTGTTGCAAATTACTGTTTTGGCATGGAACATGAAATGGCTTTGTCCCAAATCACTGGGGGAAAACAAAAAGGGCTGGCACCAGCAGAGACCCTGACTGGCGTGGACAGAAAGTGGTGGTGTCTGTGAGCTTCTCAGAGACTGGAGAGCTTGTAGCATGTTACTAAGTCTTCCCAAGGAGTGTGGAGTTGATAAGCTATCTGTCCCCTAAACTGGGGTGGAGGGTCATTCTTCTAAGTTACTACTGTTCCTTCCTTCAGGGCAGATAAAATGTATTTCTCAGATAGGACAACAGAGGGAGAGGTTGGGAGTGATTTTCAGGTGTATAGGAGAATCTGAGTCAAGGTAATTCTCCTTTCCAATTATTCCAGAAGAGGACAACATTGACTGGTTGGTGGATAACAGTTGTTTTTTGCCTGGAGGCTGGATGTGGAAGAAAGAGAAGGTGCTAGGAGCTCTGCAAGCTGATTAATTAATATAGGAACCAAAACTTATTTTGGGAAGCTGACCATTGGCCATCGTTTTGCTTTTGCCTGGGTTATTTCCTTATTTCCTTTTGGGTTTATGACGCATAAGGAGGAGTTATCAATTATTTATACTGGAGGATCCTGCTAATCTCTTCATGATTTGAGCAGCCAGGTGAGATTCCTGATTTCCGTAATCTGTGCTTGGAGGTTTATACAGGATAGGATCACTGGAGTAGTTTGAAATATGGTGCCCACAAGTCAGGAGGGCATGCTAGGGTCATGGAAAGAACTTCCTTCCGCACTTGGAAACAGCCTTCTGTGTGGGTGGGTGGGGACATAATCCCTTTTATCCTGACTTTGTTTGCTTGATTACCTCTTTAGCAGTGCTGTTCATGGCTGCAACAGGTGTCAGACTGCAAAGGCGGAGTCTGAGAACTGGCCAAGTTCCTTTGGCATTTTTGACCTATATGGCTGGTCCTTCTATACTGTGAGGTCTTGTTCTCAATTGCAGTCCCTTGTCTCCAGGATGGAAGATTAGGTAGTATGCTTTTTTTTTTTCTGATAAAAGTACATAAACAAGTCAGGAAGGGCAACCTCTTTTCCCAAATACAAAAAGGAAGCGATAATGGGAGAATTGGGGTGGGTAGATGGGTGTAGGGGATGGTGTTGACCTAGGGGTTTGTCATGCCTTAGAAAATGATTGTGTACATTTGCAAATCAGCTGGATTCTTTTTACCACCTTAGTTCCTACATTATCCTGAGATAATGCATCACACTTCTACAGTGTGTGAAGACATGGGAATTGGAGTTGGGCATTAGGACACTGGGATTTTAGACTGCCGTGGAGTGGTTGCAGAGCTCTGGCTGGTCTGGCTGTCTGGTTGACTTTTGTCCTCTGTCAACAGGGTTAGGGACAGTTGGTAGACAGGGATTAGGTGGCCTCTATTCTCTGCCTCACGGCCACAGCATAACCACCTCTCACATGCCTGGCTGGTGATGGGGATTGCTCTCAGCTGCTGTACACCACTCTCCCCTACACCGCCCCACCAGCCCGCCTCCCTAGCGGGTTATCATGCTGACTCAACTAACACAAACCCCCATCTGGATGCAGTCCAAACGCCAGATGTGCCCCCGATTAGTGTCGGTCTGGGGAATGTTTCCATGACTGAAAGGTCAGTGTTGGCTGGAAGTGCCCAGAGTGGGCGTCTGCCCCCCGCCCCATGTCAGCTGTAAGAGCTGAACTTTCTATTATCTCCCTGGCCAAGGCACTTAGCTGGGGGGGTAGGTGTGGGGCACTGGCCAAGTTCAGGAGGGCCTTGTTTTACTTGCTTTCCCTCTTTGCTCTCAGGCTAAATGACAGAGTGTGATTTTACACTTGGAAGAGACTCTAGGGGTGTGCAGAGAGGGAAAACCCTGCTGATAGGTAACTGAAAACACTTAGTTCTCCTTTAGATCAGCAATGTGCTCATGTCTCTTCTGATTTTCTTATGAAAAATCACCTACACTATGGAAAGAGAAGTAAATGATAATATTGCGATGGGCTGGGCTACCATGTTTTACTCTATTTACAGGTCATTTTAAATATCACTTCTACACTTCAGATGGGCTTTCGTGTTTAATTTCATGCCTGTAGGGCCATACAAGGCTTTCCTCTAGGTAGCAAAGAAAATTAAATACAATTGAGTTTGATGTGCACCTTATTGATTCCAGACCCATTTCAGTAGACTGTGACACTTCAGCGACCTGCAAATTCTACACATTAGAGTTCATATTTTATACAGACTCTGTCACCCAAGACATGGATTCACATTTCTACCAGCAACATCCAACTTCCAGTGAAAGATACAGGCCCAGTCAAAAGATAAAATCTACTAATGAACATGCATTAGGGATGATCTTTATGGTCATCCCTTGGGGGAAAAAATGACTCATAAATAATTTCACGGAAATTACACCAAAAATAGAATAATAATTTCTCCAATTTCACATTTCCCCTTTGGTTTTCTTCAGGCCACATCTCCTCTTATGCATCACCAAAACTCCATTTCAAAGAGAAGAGGCAGGAAAGGGGAGAGGCTGTACGTTAACCAGCTTGGGAACTGCTGAGTAGTGAAAACCTCTCCGCTCCCTTGATTGATAGCATCCTTTCCAAGCACAGTTTCTCTCCTTTGCGGGTGACAGTGGGTGATGTGCGCTCTTCGGTGGCCCGTGGCTGCCCTGGCAGAGGCACCGTCTGAGAGGGCCACGTGAGCAAGGGGAAGAGTTGGTAATCAGAGCCAGGCAGGGTGGGTGGGGCTGACCGGAAATGGTTTCAGGACTGTGGTAATCATTGCTCTTCGGCAACAGAGCTGGGAATTACAGGCTTTCTTCAGCCCGAAGTGGGAGAAAGGGAATTTTTACTAGAGGGCATGGCCTTCTGAGGCAGAAGAAGAAACCATCTCCTGCCAGCTGGTGCAAGGAACAGAGGTGAGTCAGAATGGCTCACGGAAAGCCGTATTCCCCACTGGGGGTCGCAGGGCCGCTTGTAAAATGACGCCTGAATGTTGGTCTGCAGCCAAGGTGCTCAACCTTGGCTGCACACTGGAATCACCTGGGGAGTTTTTACAGTCCTGATGTCCAGGCCCCACTTCAGGCCAATCACATCAGGATTTCTGGGGTGGGACGCAGGCTGAGGGAGTTTCCAAGACTCCCCGGGTAATTCTAGTGCACACCCAGGCTGGAGACCCACTGGTGTACGACCTCACTAATCAAAGCGTGGCCTGAGGACCAGGAGCACCCGTATTACCTGGGACTTGTTAGACAAGCAGACTCTCCGGCCCCACCCCCGGCCTACTGACTCAGCATCTGCATTTTAGCAAGATCCTCGGGAGACGTGAAGTATATTAAAGTGTGAGGAGCCTGTAGCTCCAAACTTACACAGCACATTAAAATCATCTAGAGAGCTTTTAAAAATCCCAGTACCCAGACCACACCTCATACCAATTAAACCAGAATTTCAGAGGGTAGGACGCAAACATCAGTAGTTTTTGTAAATGGGTTTTCAGCGTGCGTGAATTCTCAGCCCTTGCTAACATATTAGAATCACCTGGGGACCTTTTAAATATCCTGCTACCCAAGCCCTCCCCTCAGAAATTCTGACTTAATTGGTCTGGGATAGGCAGCAAAAAGATTCCTGCGTGAGTCTATTACGCAGCCAGCTAGAGCCTTGGTTCCAGAATATTTGTTCAGCTTCCCTGAAGAGACAGCCAGCTTAAAAACTCTTACTAGAAGTCAGCAGAACCAATAAGAGTTGGAGGCAAAGAATGACCAGACCATGGCTAGACGTACCTGGTCTCAGAGCTTTGACATTTGATCTCTTTACATGTGATAACTACTATATACTTTTTTAAATGAATTCAAATATTTATATGCTTCTTCAGTTTTCTAATAAATTTCCTTTTGAAAATTCAACCTCTCAAATAGGTTTTATCCCAGGGCTGCAAGGTTAGTTCAACATATGTAAATCCATAAATGTAATTCACCACATAAATAAAATAAAAAATAAAGACAAAAAAAAAAAAAAGAAAATTCAACCTCACTGCAGCTGAATTAAGGGACAAAAGCATTGGCTTTCACCTGGGCCACAGGTTCTCATAGCAGCTAGGGGTCCGGTGAGATGGAGGCAAGAAAGGTCAAGGTGGTGGACTTGTAAATAAAGGCCTCGAGGGATCAGGAAGAGGAGATCCAATCACAATTTCTTGTCCTTTTTACCCTGATGCTCTCTGGTCATTTCCAACATGACTACAGAGTCAGGTAGTCTTGAAGTAGGATTGCTGGATTTAGCAAATAAAAACACAGGGTGGCGGCGCCTGTGGCTCAGTAAGTAGGGCATTGGACCCCTATATGGAGGGTGGTGGGTTTGTATCTGGCCCAGCCAAACTGCAACAAAAAAATAGCTGAGCGTTGTGGTCGGCACCTGTGGTCCCAGCTACTTGGGAGGCTGAGGCAAGAGAATCACCTAAACTCAAGAGATGGAGGTTGCTGTGAGCTATGACACTACAGCACTCTACTGAGGGTGACAAAGTGAGACTCTTTCTCTTAAAAAAACACAAAAAACAAAAACAAAAAAACACAGGGTATCCAGTTTAATTCGAATTTTGGATAAACAATGAACACTTTTTTTAGTAATAAGTATGACCCCTGTAATATTTGGGATATGCTTATTCTAGAAAATTATTTGTTGTTTGTCCAAAATTCCATTTTAGCTGGGAACTCTCTGTTTTATCTGATGTTCTTATTCTCTGGATAGCCTGAAAGTCTCAGTATTGGAAAATCTGCCCTGGGAGTAGTGCTTTTTCTGGGCCTCGAATTGGCCTTTGCTACCCACGGTGAGAGCCATGGTAGCTGTTGGAACTCTGTATACAGTTGTTGGAACCCTACCATCCTGGGTTCTGCAGGAGTTGCTCAGGGACCCCAAACCAATACATTGGTGGTATATGTGGATGACTCTGTGCCTGTGGACCATGTCCTTGGACTTCACTTTGCCAGGTTCTCCTTGGCATTGAGGTGATTCCTGGGTGGAGTGTCTCTTCCTCTGCTGCTGCCTGCCCCAATTTCAGCTACATATCCTCACAAGAGAGTTTAGAGGACTCGATGGGCTGAAGGTGACTGTGCTGAGCTGATGACGACTAAGACATAAGTAGGGGGAGGGGCTGGAAAGGGAAGCCAGGTTCTCAAGATGCAGCCCTTGCACCTCCCTGAAACAGCCAGCTGTTCAGTGTCTGAGCCTGGCATGCCAGCTTTCAGCGCAGGCTACCCTGCGGAAACACGTTCACAGTGGAAAGTGCAGTTTCCCATTCCATTCAACTCAGAACAGCTCATCCCCTGCTGGCTTCAGAGGGTGGGGGCCTTGAGGAAGGGGGAAAGGAAGGCAGAGAGTGGGAAAGAGCCGGCTGCCTGCAATGAATCCAGAGCTCCAGCTAGAAACGTATGCCGGATGTGAGGGAGGACAGAAGGAGTGGCGGGAGGGTGGGCACTGGTGACTGCTGGGCGCTCAGCCTGGGCAGTGTGGGATGATCAGGAAGGGTTCCCTGGGCTCATCCCTCCACCCCATGACACTCACTGTGCAGGCTCGTGCTTGGCTGTCCCCTGATGCAGGATCTCTCAACCGGTCAGAATTGAGCAAAGCTCTGGAGGGCCTGGAAAGGCTGGAGAACGGACCGGGCCAGGTTCTATGGTCCTTGTTTATTTTCTCCAGACCCTCTTCCTGGAGGGACATCCAACTGTGGCCTGCGGATAGCTATGCATGCTTATCCGTGGTGGCAGAAATCATGAAAATTAGCACGGACCTTTTTTTTCTTTGCTCATCAGCTTTTGTTAGTGTTTGTGTATTTAATGTGTGGCTCAAGACAACTCTTAGATCCTTAGCCAGGCAAGGACATGGTTGGACTCCCTGGGAACGGCTCTTGATGAGAAGCTGGTCAGACCCCACAGGCATTGGTGAGGCTTGGGAGAGCTGGCAGCGTCCTCAGAAGAGCGCTATCTTGGAAATCGATGGCTGGAAGTCCCCTTTCTCTCCTGACACCACCCTCTTCCCAGAGTAGTAGACCATTGCCTTTCAAATGAAGGTTGCAGACTTGGTTTTGTGTTTCTTCTGGGATTCCAGGCCTGGGAAGCCCAGGCTCTTCTGTCTCCTTCTCTGTTTCCTGTTCTCTCTGATCTCTTTCCTGATGGTCCTTCCAGAGCATTCTCCCCCATAGGCACCCGAGTCATGCCTGGGAATACTCTCAAGAGACATGTCAGCTGGTGGCTGATTCACAAGCTAAATGGGCTTTCACCTCCCTGGCCACATTGCCCAGGGCAGGAATGGTGAGAGGCTCTGCGCATGTTGGGAGGGAAGCCAGGTAAGGGAGGCACAGCCAAGTGAGGACCCCTTGTCCAGGAGTTTGGTCCTCACTCAGAGTTTTCTGAGGGTTGGGCTGTCCCAGTGAGAGTAAGGTCTCCAGGCAGATTGTACCAGTTGTAGATGGAGCTGGCCTTGGGCCTCGTTGACTGTGTAGGCTTTGGCTCTTTAAATCTTGGCCAGGGCCTGGCCACTAGCCCAAACCTGTTTTCCAGGAGATTGAGAGAAGATTGAGAGGAGATTCGTGGAGATTCATGGAGATTCAGAGGCCTGACTTCTGCGCCCACTCAAGAATCACAGCCAGTTGGAGGAGTCAGGTGTGGCAACTGTCAGGTCCTGGGAGCCATGGAAGATAGGCTTAGGTGACCCCTGGGGCCAGGCTCACGTTCTGATCCCGGCTCTAACAAGGAACAGCCTGCCCCATGGGATTCCCCCGAGCTGCCCCACTTATGGGCTGGGCCGGTGTGGTGCTCGCTAGCCAGGTCCTGACTGGCTCTCATCTGCCCACCTCTGAGCAGGCCCAGGCTTGGCCCGAGGGCCCAGTCTCTCCCTGGTAGAGGCATTAGTGTAGAGAGAGCCAGTACTCAGGAGAGACTCATGGGCAAGTCTGTATGGGATTGTGAAGTGCATCTCTTCCCGTGCTACTGGGGGCCTGAACACTTGGCTATTGTGTATTTAGGGGGTTGAGGAGGGAGAGCACAGAGGTGGGGGCATGGCGAGGGTGGCTGGCAAAGGAGAAAGGGCCCACCAGCTCTTGGTCAGTCTCTGCTTTTCATCATCTCCTGGCTCCTTGCTCTCCTCTGGCACTTTTTACGTTCTGGGACAAGGTCTAAATTGGGCACTTGGATGAGACATTCCCAGGGAGCTGCCAACCTTCCAGGTCCAGGGTGGTCACAGGACTCGCTGGCTCCATGTCTCCTCCTCTCGGTTTGGCCCTTGCCCTAATCCTCGCTGGTGCCTGATGCCAACACCTTGCTGCCCGCTGAGATTCCTTCTTATTATGCCCATTCCAGGCGCTATTGGGAGCTGCCTGGGTGGGTCTGCATGAGTGTGTGTGTCTACACGTCCTCCTTGGACGTTTAACGAAATGTTTATTGGCCTCAAGTGAGGCACACATTCCACAGTCCTTTCCAACCCTAAACTTAGTGGTTGGAAAAAGTGCATAAGTACGATTTATTGAACGTGTGCAAGTCTCCCCACCCGTCAGGGCCCAGCGCAAGCCGCCTCTCCTTGGGCAGCCTTCCCTTGGGACCTCCGCTCTGTGTCCGTTGCCCTCTCTAGGCTTCTGGGGTGCAGAGAATGTGCCTGGTGCATAGCCTGGCCCTGAGCTCTCCTGCCTTTGTAGCATTTTTGAATGGTTAGTCTGTTACTTCCTAGGGAGAACCCAGGCTTGTGAGTTGTCCAGACTCAGGTTCAAATTCTGACTCTCACATATGAGCTGATGACTTTGGGTTGGTTAATTTCACAGAGACTCAGTTTCCTCATCTGTACAAGGGGGATAATAATGCCTTCTTCTTCAGATAATTGTGAGGATTTATGAGCTCATGCAAATGAGGCCCCTGGCCCAGTGCCCAGCTCAGTTCAGGCACTTCATAAATCTGAGTTCCTGTTCTCTGCTCTTCTCTCCTCACGGTTGCTGGAACAGGGCTGGGCTTGTGGTCGGCACCCAGAAAAGTAGTGGTGACTGATTAATGATTATGGAGCCTGCAATTATTGGGATGAAGTCCCTAAACAGGGAAACAGCTCTAAGCAAACCCATTAATTAGGGGCCTGTTTGCAGTTCTTTTGTGCTGGCTTGTCATGTGTTAGCTCAAGGAGGGCTTTGTGCCCCCAGTCCCCACTCCCCCAGAGGTCATTCTAGGGAAATAATGACCAAGGAGAGGTTCAGGCCTGAGGTGTGCAATTCCCACCTACTTGTGACCTTCACGCCCATCCTCCCCTCCCCACCCCAGCACTGGTGCAATAAACACCAGTTAACAGGTGACAAACACAGCCCTAATAAAGGAGGCCACTGGTTTTAGGACAGCATTAAGCCTAAGCTAATGGACTTTTGCCAGGGAGCAGAGACTTCCTGAGGCACAGGAAGACTGCTGACCTGGAATGACCTCTCATTCCCCTTTGCCAGGGGAAGCAAAAGCCCCCTCCTTCTCCTTTTGCTGCTTCTTTTTTTCAAGTATAATTTTTAAAAAAGGAACAAGAAATGCTAAAATAGAGGGTTATAAAAATCATGACGTATATATAGTTTAATATGCAATATGACTGTGCTGTTTCATGATAATTTCAGGACTTATAAAAATACTAATTGTTGTATACTAAAAGCAAGTAGTAAGATACACTGATGGGAGATAAGTCTAAAGTAGCATGATGAGTGTTCTCCTGTCCTGGGTCAGGACACCCCACTCCATCGGATGGTCCCATGGGGCAGCTCAGAGCCCAGGGCCCTGGTCTCCTTTGGTTAGGGTGGTTCTGTCTGAGTTGGGTGGGATCCTGGTGACAGAGACCTGGCCATGACCTTATCCAACTGGGGAATCAAGGCCCATTTACAAGCCACGGGCCCCCTAAATAAGATGTTGATCTGGCTTTCTTTAAAGCCTCTTTGGCTCCTGGTTGGTGTGTGTGCAGAGCCTGGCCCCAGCACCCTGAAGGTAGTGAGTGCTCAGTAAATACTCAAGAGTCAGCCTGCTACAGGCACTGTCAGTATGCTTTCATTCACTTATTTGATGTCTATCACTTTCTTTGTTAAATGAAACTGTGTCTGACTTTTTCTTTTCTGTTTCTGTAGCATATAGTAAGTGCTCCACAGATATCCAAGGTCAGACAGTTGAGACTCCTCCTAGAAAAAGTGCTACATACCTCATTGCTGAATATCACTATGGTCACCTTCAAAGTGCTCCCCTTGGCCATCTGGTGAGGAGTGATATTTAGCAGTGAGGTATATAGCACTTTTTCTAGGATGAGTTTGTGAACTTAATTGTCCCACTTTGTGTGTTAGAATAAATCGAATCAAATCTTTTCTGAGAAGTACAGAACCAGGCTTCTTTTCCTGGGCTTCTCTCCTCATTTCAGAGCATACTATAACATTTTGTTGTGATTATATTTGTTCCTTTGCTTTGGTCCTGCACAGGCTGTTTGGTACCCCAGATACCCAGCACAGAGACCGTCACAAAGAAGGCACTGACCAAAATGTCTGCTGTGTAGCTGAATGAATGGTTGAATTGGCCGTGACCAGGCTGATAGAGACAGCCTCCTTTCTAAGCTCAGCATGCTTAGAAGCTACATTTCTCGATGAGTGTTTTCCTGTTTTACAAATCTCTGTCCCTAGAAGCCCATGTTCTTTTCTCCCGGTATCAGGGCACATCTGGTTGTTGGTACCCGTTGCTTAGTTAGAAAGTCTTAAAACAGCATGACATTGTTAGCACGTTGCTCTGGCCTGCTAAGCTGTTCTAGAGACTCAAGCTTCGCTGGATTTGGTTTTCTGTTTTCATGCAGTTTAGAAAATTGCTCTGTGACAACCTTGGGGGAAATACGTCTGCTTTGAACTCCCAGAGGAGAGGGCAGGCCTGCGACTGTGGGTGGGGCAGCTCTGGGAGTCATCGTCTGTGTTTCCATGCTTTGCGTTTTGAATTGGACCTCAGGTTAATTTTATGTGTGTGGAGAAGGGGTTCCCAGAGGGTGTTGGGAGGCGGGAGGGGGACTGGGCGTGGCTTATGTCTGTATTGGTGCTCTTAGGAAGACCACAGGGACCAACCAGCACAGCACCATGGGTTCCAGAGGACACAGACAGGCTGGCTCCCCGTAAACTCTGGGGATGGCGGCTCTGAAGGAAGATGTCCTCCCCACACATTTGCTTTCTCTGCTATCTTTGGGTATCGGCAATGCAGAAATAACCTTTCCCCACATGGTGCCAGTACACTATCTCTCCTCCCGCTCTTGGTAGCTCTTGTTTCTTGGCAGATTTCCTTTCTGGAAATAATGTCGTGTGGGGGAAAGTCTGGGCTGATCTATTGTACTCTGTGTGGTGGTTGCTATCATTGGGAGTATGTAGGCCTGGACAATGCTGCCTCTGGATGGTGAGACCAGGCCTGGGGAAGGGAAAGTTGAGAGGTCTGTAGGCGCCCCACCCCCACGCCCTTCACCTCCCTTGAAAGGGTTCAGTTTGACTCCTGGCAATGGAAAAGGGACTCAGAGATTGTTCTTTGGTCAAAATGTCAATAGCACCATCCCCTCTCCCATTCTCCAAATACTATGCCCTGTCTTTGGTGTTCTTGATTCCATCTTTGACCACTACCTTAAAATCTTTTCTTTCTCCCTTTTGTAAAAAAAGCATGGCTTCCATTTAAGCCTTAAATTTCTCCCCAGATAATGGTTCTCATCTGTGCTGATGGGTTCTGGGTCTTTTTTTTTTTTTTCTACCACACTCTTCTGCTGTCCGGACTTAGATCCTCAGTAGCTTGGGCACCTAAGCACACAGAAAGCTAGAACACACATTTCTCCAGTTCTCTAGGTCTCTGTAAATCTGTGGTTTCCACTCTCGCCTCTAGCATTCTGAAAGCACACCCTTGAGGACCCCAAGGTTGGCCATTCTCCCTCCTTACTGCTTTGGAGTGCTGAGGTACTTATACCCCTAAACATCTACATTTTCTTAAGGCCCCCATTTATTTGGTATGTGCAGTGGGCCAAACACTAAACACATGGCTAGGATGGAATGACGGGCCCAAACCACAGAGGAAGTAAGTGACATCCAAATGCACATCTGTCTGATGTCAAAGTCCCACCCAAAGGGGCCCATGAGTTCAAGATGAGTGAAGATTACTGTGGTTCTGAGTCTCCGGTACCCACCTCTAGCCTGGTGCTTCTATCTTGCTTTCTTGGTTGTTCACACCCCAACTCTGACCTGCAGTAATGCACTTGCTGTTGAATCTGCTCAAGGCACAGTTCCCTTTGTCATCAAAAGGACAGTTAGATAGATTAAAATGGGTTTTAGTCAGATATGTTAAAATAAGTCTTTAATTGAAAAAGTGGAGAAGAGAGAGAGCCAAAAAAGAAACACTGAAAGAGTTTATAAATTTCTAATTCTGAATGGTTCATTTTAACACAAACACATCTCAGGGATCCCTGCCCATGTGGCTCTCCATTAGTCCTCAGGAAATTTCCCACTCTCCCTCCTTCCTCACCTGGAAAGAGTTTGAGGCAAGTGCCCCTCTCAGGGCCATATCCTAAAGTAGGGTTCTCTACATTAAGATGGCCTCCTGGGGCCTGTGAATGTCTAGAAATTGAATCAAAAAAGTAATTGTATTGTTGCATGTGCTTTTTTTTATGTAGAGTGATTTTCAGATTGAATCAGGTTCTCAGAGAATTCGGAGACTTTAAATGGCCCAAGAAGCACTGGAGGTGAATGTGGAACTTCCATGCAAAAAACTTATTTTAGAGCTAAGTCATAGGACAAGCTTTGCTTCCTTTAAGGGGACTGGTATGTTTTCCCTCCTATGACCAATTTTCTATACTTGATACCATTAGACTATTACAAATTTCTACCTGAATCAATTCAGCTTCATGTAATGTTATAGAAAGAGTTAATTCATTGATCAATTTCTTTTCTTCATTAGAGAACATTCTTACCAATTACTGTGTCAGCCATTCTTTTTTTTTTTTGAAACAGAGTCTCACTATGTTGCCTTTGGTAGAGTGGCAACCTCAAACTCTTGGAATTAAGCAATTCTCCTGCCTCAGCCTCCCAAGTAGCTGGGACTACAGGTACCTGCCATGATGCCCAGCTATTTTGTTGTTGTTGCAGTTGTCATTGCTGTTTTAGCTGGCCTGGGCCAGGTTCAAACCCGCCAGCCCTGGTGCATGTGGCTGGCGCCCTACCCACTGAGCTATAGGCACTACCTGTGTTGGCCATTCTTACCAATTCTATGGTAGTCATGAATGGAGTGAATTCCTATTGATGGAGGGAAAGTAGAGACAAAACCTGAATGGTTGGTTTCAACCCAGATGTATCTCAGGGATTACTGCCAATGTGGCTCCCCATTAGTCCTCAGGGAATCCCCCAACACTCCCTCCTCGTCAGCTGGAAAGGGCTTGAGGCAAATGTCCCGAGGGAGTTCCTGTGTCTGTGGGAGGGATGTCCATGAGTCCAGCAATGGGGGCAAACATTCCACATCAGTGTTTCTTCTAGGAAAGGTCTTGGGATAGGAGAAAGCAAGTCCCTCACAGAGTAAGAAGTTGCCACCATCTCATGGGCTATTGTTCTGTTACGAGGAAGGGAAGAATCAATAGGAAAATGCAGACATTGGTGAGTTAGCAAGACCCTTCAGCAGTCCCCCTCTCCTCATGGCCAAGTGAGGCCCCAATGTGACTCATCATGGAGTCTCCTTGCCTGTCAGATCCTGCAGGCTCCCCACTGTCACAGAGCAACTCAGGACCCTCGCTTTCATTGCAGAGCAGGGTGGCCCCTGGCTTGGGTAGCAGGGCCCCTCAGAGCAATTCCCTGGCTTTAGAAATTCTGTGCCACTTGACCTGATGGGCACCATGTATTTATGTTAATAACTGTTAGACTGATAATGTCAATTTTTAAAAAGGAGGTGATGTGGTACCCTAGAAATAAAATGGGATTTGGAGTCAGTCAGCCTTGGTTTAAATCCAAAAGACACACCTGCTTTACTAAAAGATGCATTTAAACACTTGGAGGTAGCTGGGTACTGGAAGGCTGAGGTGGGAGGATTACTTGAGCTCAGGAATTCAAGGACAGCTCGAGAAACATAGCAAGATTGTTTCTAAAAACAAAATACGACAACCAATCCTACCCCTAACAACAAAACCCAAAGCAAACCACTGGGGAAAAGGATGTTTGCTGGGCCTCTGGTTTGGGTCCATTTCCTCTCTCTGTTTTTCATTCTTTCTCTATTTTTCTCATGTAGCAGCTGGGTGAAAACAGGCCTTGTAGAAAGTGGACAGGCTTGTTGAGACTACTGGCCTGTTGTATCCTAATCTAGGCTTAAGCCCGTGTGCACTGGGTTCATGCTTGGTCCAACCCAGCTCACCACGGTAAGAGTGTTGGGCCAAAGACCCAGCTAAGATAAAATTTTTCTGTGTCTAGCATTGGTGATTTTTAGAAGCATCTTTAAGAGCCAGCAGATGTTTTATCATCTGCCTTTTTCTCCATCTTGCTAATACAGATGTGACCACCAGCATCTTACAACAGCAAGATGAAGGACACACATTGGGCAGGACAGAATGATAAGCTCGATTCAGAGGATCAAGGAAATGCCACACAGCCTTGGATCATCAGCTTCCAGTATTATTTTAATTCAGAAAGAAATAAACTTCCATCTTGCTTAAGTCACAGTTGTACGTATTAGGCTTTTCTGTTGCATAGGATCTAACCCTAAATAATTCAGTTGTCACACATTTAGATTCTAAAGTCAAACTACCTGAGTTGAAATATCACTTCTATCATTTTATAGACTTCAAATGGGGCAAATCTCAAAAGCCTCCAGTTTTTTTGACTGTGAAGTGGGATCATTACCGTATGTATCTCATATATTTACAATATGCACGTATGTTAACATGATATAACATATATAGATGCCTGGTACGTGATCAGTACTCAATAACTATTTGCTGTTATATGGTTGTTGTGGTTATCATAATCATCATCATTACAGCATCTGTAACTCTGGAGAACATCCTGGGGCTGGCTAGGAATCACATTTGGGATCCTAGAGCCTACATCTCCCAATCTATTTCCATGAGAAAGCCCATAAGCTGTCACCTACCCTCCCTTTCCACATCTCGAATGAAGCTAATAATACTTCATAGGCTTGCTGGGAAAATTAAATGAAAAAATATACAAAGCATGCATTCCACGAATGTTAGTTCCCTTCGTCTCTTTGTCCTATTGATTCTTGCTGCTGAAGTTTAGATATTTGACCCTTCAGACCTCGTGTTGAAATTTGACCCCCAATGTTAGAGGTGGGGCCTAATGGGAGATATTTTTGGGTAATGTGGGCAGATGCCTCATAAACGGTTTGGCATAATCCTTGTGGTAATGAGTGAAGTCTTACTCTGTTAGCTCTCATCAGAACAGGTTGTTTAAGAGTCAGGGACGTCCCTCCTCAGCCTCTCTCTCTTTCTCTCTCTCTCTCCCTCACTCTTGCTCTCTTCCTCTCTCTCTTTGCTTCCTCCCCAGCCAAGTGATCTCTGCACATATCAGATCCTTTCTCCTTCCACTATGTGTGGAAATAGTCTGAAGCCCCCACCAGAAGCAGAGCTGGCACCATGCTTTTTGAACAACTTCAGAACCATGGTCCAAATAAACTTAATTTCTTTATAAACTAGCCAGCCTCAAGTATTTCTTTATAGAAACATAAATGGACTAAGGCACTTGCTTTCATCCTGTAGTGATAAATGTGAGGAGTCCTTTGCTTCACTCTTACCACTTTACTTCTAGCTTGTGCCAACTGCAAATTGACACTGGCAGCTTGGTGGCTGAATATACGTGAAGGGCCAGCAGCTTAGCCTGGGCAGTCACACAACTCAGCCAGGAAGACTCAGGCCTGCAAGCCAGACGGGCATGGGTGGCAAGAGGTCTCTCAGGGTCCGAGGCGGAAGGCAGGGGTGTTGGGGAGTGGGTGGAGGGAAGATAGATAAGGTTTAACAGTAGTGCTGAGGACCTCAGGGAGAGGAGGTGGGAAGCGAGGCTCTCCCTATTCCCTCTTCAGCATAGACTGCCTTTCTATGTGTTGGCAGATCTAACGCTGCAATTTTCCAGGTGAGAGATAAAATAGTAATCTCTATGAATACAATAATATTCCTCTTAAAGAACTGTTTTCAAGGCTCTGAGATAATTTATATAAAGTGTACGTGGCACATAGTGTAGGCCCTTTTCTCCAACCCCTTCCTCCATCCACACCAACAAGTCCTTTCTCCAAATGAGTTTGCTGTACATGCATGCACCCTTGGGATTCTCTGAGTACCATCTGCAGGTGCTTGAGGTAAGGGCCTTAAAGTAGCCCTGCAGACTGGATGGTTTCATGTAGGGTGAACATAAACTGTAGTAGAAAGTTGTATATATCTGTGTGTATATCTCTATAAAAGCAACCCAATGCAAAGACCAAGGCAAGGTAGGGATGGAGCCTGGGCATCCCTTCCCTACAGCTTCTGGATGCTTCCCACTGGCACAGGGTAGGTGATGGAGCAGGGGCTGGCTCTCTACTACCTCCTTCACCACCTCTTCAGCCAACTCAAAATCCTTTAACTGATATCCATTTATTTTGAAAAGTTTCTGATTTAAAAAGAAATGTGAATTACAGAAAGTTATAGCAAAAATAATATAACAATATCTCACTGCTAGGTATAAGCAAATGCTGACATTTTGCTTTGGATATTTGCTTTAGATTTTGTTTTCCGATAAAAGAAAAAAAAAGCACTACTGATAATGCTGAAGTGTTCTTCCCCAAACCATCAGGTAACAACCTCTTCAGGATTTTGATGTGTATCCTTTTAGTCTGTGATTTTCATATTCATCCTATAAATAGGCACCCATGTTTAGATTTTCTGTTTCTTCTTTTGCCCCTCCCAATTTGGAGGTTATTTCAAATACATTGTATTTCTACTCCTTTTGTAATTTTTCAAGTATTTTTAACACTTATACTTACTCCAAATCAGCGGTTCTCAACCTGTGGGTCACGACCCACAGGAATTGTATTAAAGGGTCATGGCATTAGGAAGGTTGAGGACCACATCTCTAAATTTTTAAAAAAATTCTAATTTAACTGATATTTCTATTCTCTTTCTAAACAAGAGATAGAATTTAGAATACTTTAACTCTGCTTTTCAGCTTTCATGTTATCATGGTCTAGTACTTAGTTCTACATGGTTTTAGCCACCATTTGTCTTTATTATTCATAGAATCTATACCTATTTAGTGTTACCAAAATATTTATAATTTTTTTATACAATCGTTTCTTACATTTTCATCTCTCTCTTCATTTTTCTTTCTTTCTTTTTTTTTTTTTTTTGAGACAGAGCCTCAAGCTGTCACCCTGGATAGAGTGCCGTGGCATCACAGCTCACAGCAACCTCCAATTCCTGGGTTCAAGTGAGTCTCCTGCCTCCGCCTCCCAGGTAGCTGGGACTACAGGCGCCCGCCACAACGCCTGGCCATTTTTTTTGGTTGTAGCTGTCATTGTTGTTTGGCGGGCCTGGGCTGGATTCGAACCCACCAGCTCAGGTGTACGTGGCTGGTGCCTTAGCCCGTTGAGCCACAGGCGCCGAGCCCCTCTCTTCATTTTTCTAAAGTAATCCCTTAGTAGTTATTTCAGTGAAGATCTGTATTTAGTTAACTCAATCTTTTTTTAAAAACTATCTTTCCTTTGTCCCAAGTTTCAGATGTGGTTCAGCTGAAAATAGAGCAGCAGAATGACTTCTTTATTCCCTACAACTTTTAAGATATTAATTCAATCATCTTTTGGCAGCTCTTATTGCCAATAAAATGGTTACTATCAATCTGATAGATATTCCTTTGAAGATAATCTGTCTCTACTCTGTAGTATATTTAAAAACATTATCTTTTTCTTTGATGTTCTGTAGTTTTACCATCAGAAGTCCAACTGCAAATTTATTTTTACTTATTCTCCTGCTTTTCCAATTGAAGTCTTACAAGCTTTTCTTAAAAAGCTGTTACCTCTTACTCCCATTCTCTTTCATCTCTCTGCAGCACATATTGACAGGTACAGAATGATTAAAACATACCCTCTGTGTTTCTCAGTTTCTGGTTCATTATTTTATTTTATTTATTTATTCTTGAGACAGAGTCTTCTTATGTTGCCCTTGGTAGTGTGCCGAGGCGTCACAGTTGACAGCAACCTCAAACTCTTGGGCTCAAGCTATTCTCTTGCCTCAGCCTCCCTAGTAGCTGTGACTATAGGTGCCTGCCACAACGCCCAGCTATTCTTTTTGTTTACCAGGCCTGGGGTGTGTTGGAACCCACCAGCCCCAGTGCATGTAGCCGGCGCCCTAACCACTCTTCTATAGGCGCTGAGCCTCTTGTTCATATTTTAAAATGTCTTTTTTATCTTTGGGTTGCGTTCTGGATGATTTTCTCAGATCTATTCTTTTTTTTGTTTGTTTTTTGAGACAGAGTCTTACTTTGTTGCCGTAGGTAGAGTGCTATGGTGTTACAGCTCACAGTAACCTCAAACTCTTGGGTTTAAGCGATTCTCTTGCCTCAGCCTCCCAAGTAGCTGGGAGTACAGGTGCCCACCACAACACCTGGCTGTTTTTTTTCTGTTGCGGTTGTCCTTGTTGCTTAGCTGGCCTGGGCTGGGTTTGAACCCATCAGCCTTGGTGTATGTAGCTGACACCATAATCACTGTGCTATGGGTGCTGAGCCCCAGATCTTTTTTAAGTCAGTAGTTTCTCTATTTCTGTGTCAATGGACAATTTAACCAGCCTATCAAGTGTTGTTTTTTTTTTTTTTAAATTTGGATTATATATATTTTGCAGTTTTGTTTTGGCCGGGGCTGGGTTTGAACCCGCCACCTCCAGCATATGCGGCTGGTGCACCCGATTTCTTTGAGCCACAGGCACCGCCCTTTTTTTTTGAAACAGAACTTCAAGCTGTCTCCCCAGGTAGCGTGCTATGGCATCACAGCTCACAGCAACCTCCAGCTCCTTGGCTCAAGCAATTCTCCTGCCTCTGCCTAACAAGTAGCTGGGACTACAGCACCCGCCACAACACCCGGCTATTTTTTGGTTGCAGCTGTTATTGTTGTTTGGCGGGCCTGGGCTGGATTCGAACTCTCCACCTGAACAGCTCAGGTGTATGTGGCTGGTGCCCTAACCACTTGAGCCACAGGCACTGAGCCTGGATTATATTTATTTTTAGAACTTCATTTTAGTTCTTTTATAAGCCGCTCTTATAATGTTCTGTGCTTGCTATATAGATTATGTTCTTCTGCTAGTTTTAGAACATTTTGGACAAACTTATTTCAAATTCCTTTTCAGAATTCTCTTATTTTTGGTAATTCCTTAGGAATGAATTCTCCCATGTGTAGCATTTGCTGAGACTGGTGCTATCATCCCCTCACATGCTTTGTTACTTTCATCTCATCCTCAGTACGGATTGTCCCATGCAGAGTTCTGTGTATTCTCCAGGACATGGTGGCAGCCCTCAGATACAGTTTCTGCATTGTTGAATTCTCTTTTTCACACTGGTTTTTCTTTCATTTATTGGCTGTGGGCAATAAACTCTATTCCCAGTAAGAAGTATGAGAATTTCAGTTTAATCCAAGTAAATGCAGACTAAATGTTTCAGTTTTTTTTTCACTAACTCTTCTTTTTTCTTACCCACACCCTGGGGCATGCAGCCAGCTTCTCTGCTGTAATCTTAAATATAGGAAGAGCTTTTCTGATGGCATAATCCCTTCCAAAATCATTTTTCCCTAGTTCCAATTCCTTGTGATAAACTGTGGCCTTGATTTTTGTCTCTATGTGATATTAAAGCCCCCCTAAAGTGTTTCTTACACTTCAATGTACATATAAGTCATGAGGGAAGGTGTCAAAATAAAGATTCTGATTTGGTAGATTTGGGTAGAGGCTGAAATTCTGCATTTTTAACAAACTCCAGGAGATCCCATTGCTACCCACGCAGAGACTGCTGAAGAGGTAGAGTCCTCAAGCCCATCTCCGTCCATTTACCTGGTGGCTCTACCTCCCCCTCTCTAAGCTACACTTTCTGTTTTTGACAAATGAAAAGTTCTCTATCCTGAGAGTCCTTCAGTGCTAGACTCTGAATCCTGAGCTCTTTCCCATTCCAGTAAAAGCCCAGTTACCCAGTATTTTAATTACAACAAAGTATGGCTGTGTGAGTTATGGAAAATACCAAAATAACAGAGGCTTGAACAATGTGTCAGCGAGCAGGGTTCAGAGTTAGGAAGTCCACTGCTGTCAGTGGGCTCTCAATCGCCAAGAGCTTAGGCTTCTTGCATTTTGCTCTTGCCGTCCTTGATGTGCCATCTCATGGTTTAAAGAGGCTCCAAGAGCTCCAGCCGTCACAGTCACATTCCAACCAGCAAAAAGAAAGGATAGATTAATAAATGCAAACCTTTAAGGATACTTTTTGGAAGTTACAAATGCCAATTTTAGTTCTATCTTAGTGGCTAAAACTTAGTCACATGTTCACTTCTGGTTGCAAAAGAATTTGGGAAACGCAATGTTTTTCTGGTTGGCCAGATGGCTGCTAAAAACCAGGGCTTCTATTGCTAAGGAAGATGGGAATCAATAAGCAATAGTCTCTGCCATAATCAGAATGCAGTTTTCTAGACTCTTAAGGCCTCTACTTTAGCCTTGGAGCCAGAAGAGGGTAGGGTGTTGTTGTTGATGAGAACAAACAACCTCTTCACCTGAAAAATGGCAGCCTTGGTGCTCCAGCAACCAAGGAACACAAAATTAAAAAAGATAAATATTCCAGGAGGAAGGCATGCCCTCTGATTAGTCTATTCCTTACACAGAAAGAAAGCAGAATCTTCACTGTCTAGTGTTATCAATAAAATGCCAGTGTTTTTTTTCAAAGTCTTGAGAAATTTGCCAGAAATAACCAGGCAACAAAAAAGAAAAGAGAATGGAGATCCCGAAGGAGTGGAGTGAGAGTGCTGGAAAGCAGACCAGGAGCAGAGTGAAGCAAAGCCGGTCTGGGAGAAGGACAGACGCAGCAGCCTTGCAGGCCAGCAGTGGAGTCGCTGAAGACCCACACGTTTTTCCTGAAGTGCGTTCCTTGGGTTGGGTAGAGTCAGGTGGGTGAGAAGGGAGCACATGAGAAGAGGACCTACCAGTGATCATGTCACATGCCCTAAGTACCAGGCTGAAGGGGAGCTGGTCGGTATAAGGCAGAAGTCTCAGGGAGGGGAAGATGAGGCAGTTTCTCTTATTTGATTTAATGTGGCTGAAGTAGTGTCCATGGCTGAAAATGCTTCTGTCCTTGGGGCCCAACATGAAGACTGTGGTCTGTTACGAACCTCCTCCATCCCCAAGTAAATGTTATACTTTGTAACATGACGTAATACATATTATTGACTCAGAGAAGTGGTAAATAACAAAATAGTGACTGGTTTTGCCTTAGAGATTTTTTTCTTTTTCTTTCTTTTTTTTTTGATTATGTAATGCCCTTTTCCTAGAACACCAATTAATGACTTTTGTCCCACTGTTTCTCAGAGCACCCTCTGGAAAACCATGCCACAGACAGGCAAACCAGTTGCCTGGAAGAAACACTATTTTTAGTACTAAATTCAAACAGAATTATCCCTGAAGGTACTTACTAAAGAAAACACTGTGTGATGTGAGGAACAATGTCTTCAACAACCCTGTTACCCCAAATATAATGATATTTGGTATAGGACTGTTTCTTGTAATGACATTAAGAAAATTCTGATGGCATCACACCAAAAACAGTTTAGCAAACAGCAATTGTGCTGGGGCCAACATGATATACCCCAGGCATCCGTGTTTCAGCTGTACTGATGGGATCCAGGGATTGGTGTTAGAAAATCTGGAAGAGCAGATGAAATGCTTATCCTGCAAGCAATCTTCTCTGAGTAGGGTTATTTCTCAGCGGGGCTGTTACATAAATATTTAGTGCACTGCCAGATGAACCTGAAGGGCAGTGTTCTTTGTTGCCCTTTGAGTACCCACTCACGTGTCTTAGCTGACAGGCAAGCTGGGGTGAGGTTGATATCCTCTTGGAAGGATGTCACTCCATCATTGTCCTCCAGCAAAATCAGAATTCTCTTCTAAAGTTGCCTTGAGGCTCGGCCCCTGTAGCTCAGTGGTTAGGGTGCCAGCCACACACACCGATGCTGGCAGGTTTGAGCCTGGCCTGGGCCTGCTAAACAACAATGACAACTGCAACCAAAAAATAGTTGGGCCTTGTGGTGGGCGTCTGTTATCCCAGCTACTCAGGAGGCTGAGGCAAAAGAATTGCTTAAGTCCAAGAGTTTGAGGTTGCTGTGGGCTGTGACACCACGGCACTCTACCAAGGGCGACATATTGAGACTCTGTCTCACAAAAACAAAACAAAACAAACAATTGCTTTGAGTCCATTTGAATGTATAAATGAATACACAAACCAGGCCTCCAAAGTCTACCTGATTTAACATGGCTGAAGTAGTGTCCATGGCTAAGAATGCTTAAAATTGGTATAACCAGACCTTTGTCATGGTCAAATAAAATCTTGGTAAATCACCGAAGAATGCCTGGCTTTGGGCAATGCTACTGTTGGCATTTTTTTTTTTTTTTTGGAGACAGAACCTCAAGCTGTCACCCTGGATAGAGTGCCGTGGCATCATAGCTCACAGCAACCTCCAATTCCTGGGCTCAAGTGAGTCTCTTGCCTCTGCCTCCCAAGTAGCTGGGACTACAGGCACCCTTCACAACACCTGGCCATTTTTAGATTGCAGCCGTCGTTGTTTGGTGGGCCTGGGCTGGAATTGAACCTGCCAGCTCAGGTGTATGTGGCTGGTGCCTTAGCCGCTTGAGCCACAGGCGCCGAGCCAATGCTACTGTCAGGACCCTGTCCAAGGCAAACTCCATGTTAGTGAGAAGGTAACTAAATGAAGTAACTTGTACTGGGTCATTATTTATAAATCAGTCAAAATGTGGACTCTATCAGAGATAACATATTTAGATTAAGGACAGTTGATTTATGGGCTTTCTTTCTGTAAATAACTGCCTATTAAATAAACAGCAGATTTATTTTCAGGTCACTTTTATTTTAAGATAATAAAACATCATCTTGGCTTAGTGCCCGCGGCTCAGTGGTTAGGCTGCTGGCTACATACACTGAGGCAGGCGGGTTCGAACCCGGCCTGGGCCTGCCAAACAACAAGGACAACTGCAACCAAAAAATAGCCAGGGAATTGTGGTGGACGCCTATAGTCCCAGCTACGTGGGAGGCTGAGGTAAGAGAATCACTGAAATCCATGAGTTTGAGGTTGCTGTGAGTGGTGATGCCACAGCACTCTACCAAGGGTGACATAGTGAGACTTTGTCTCAAAAAAAAGAAAAAATTCATCTCTCCATATAAGAATGTCTACCTCTTTACTCTGCATGGCAGCAGGGGAGGTTGTGATTGGCATCCTGGATGTCTCAAAGATCATTAGAAATCAAGCTAGAAAGACATGACTTCACAACATGTTCCTATAATGTGTGACTGGGCACTTTTTACAACCAGAAGCTGAATCCCACTGACATGGATGGTCATTCCCATCTTTCAGAGCTTGTTTTGGACAGGTATTACATTCTAAGTAGATAGTCCAAATTCTAAGTAGCACCTTAGGCCAGGGTCCACTTCAGGTCTACAACAGTTGCACATTATCTAATATGCTCTTGGGGTCAAATAGAAAAGTAGGTTGGGATGGAATAGCCCTATTTAAAGCTTGCATGCTCTCTCATATGTAAAACATGGATCTATTTTTTATTTTTATTTTTCATTTCACATTAATATGAGGTTATAAACCAGTGGTTCTCCTGTGGGTTGCGACCCCTTTGGGGGTTGAATGATCCTTTCATAGGGGTCGCCTAAGACCATCCTGCATATCAGATATTTACGTTACGATTCATAACAGTAGCAAAATTATAGTTATGAAGTAGCAATGAAAATAATTTTATGGTTGGGGGTCACCACGACTTGAAGAACTGTGTTAAAGGGTTACTGCATCAGGAAGGTTGAGAACAACTGGTATAAACTCCTAGGTTACATTGTTTGCATTTGTTAGATAAATTCCAAGTTGTAGTTGAACCCTTTACCCAGGGGTGTGCTTTATATCCTTACATTGTGCCCATTAAGTAAGAGCTTAGCAATCCGCCCTCTTTCTCCTCCCTGTTCCCTGCTTGAATTTATTTATTTATTTTTTTGGTAGAGACAGAGTCTCACCTTATTGTCCTCGGTAGAGTGCCGTGGTGTCACACAGCTCACAGCAACCTCCAACTCCTGGACTAAGGTGATTCTCTTGCCTCAGTCTCCTGACTAGCTGGCACTACAGGCGCCCACCACAACGCCTGGCTATTTTAGCATTTTGCAGTTTGGCCGAGGCTGGGTTTGAACCTGCCACCTTTGGTATATGGGGCTGGCGCCCTACTTATGAGCCACAGGCACCGCCCACCCTGCTTGAATTTAATTGTGTTTTTCTTTTATGTGGGCATGTGGTTATTTATCTATTAGTTTCATATTAGTATTGAGTACATTAGATACTTGCTTTTCCATTCTTGTGATATTTTACTAAGAGAATGTTCTTCAACTGCATCCAGGTTAATATAAAAGTTGTAAAATCTCCATCATTTTTATAGCTGAATATTATCCCATGGTATACATAGACCACAGTTTATCAATCCATTCATGTGTAGGTAGGCACTTGGGTTGATTCCACATTTTGGTGATTGTGAATTGAGCTGTGATAAACATTCTAGTGCAAATGTCCTTATGGTAAAATGATTTTTATTCTTCCAGTAAACCTTCCATTTGATTGCAGGATCAAATGGAAGGTTTACTTTTAGATCTTTGAGGATTCTCCATCGTTCTTTCCAAAGAGACTGTATTAGTTTACAGTGTAACCAGCTGTGTAAGTTTCCCTTTCTCCCCACATCTGCATCAGCATCTGCGGCTTTGGGACTGTGTCCTGTGGGCTATTCTCACTGGGGTTAGGTGGTATCTCAGGATGGTTTTGATTTAAATTTTTATGATGATAGGGATGATGAGCATTATTTCATGTGTTTGTTGGCCATTTGTTTGTCTTTGTTTTTATTTATTTATTTATTTATTTGAGATAGTCTCGCTATGTCACCCTCCATAGAGTACTGTAGCGTCACAGCTCATAGCAACCTCAAACTCTTGGGTTCAAGTGATTCTTTTGCTTCAGCATCCCAAGTAGCTGGGACTACAGGTGCCCGCCACAACGCCCCGCTAGCTATTTTTTGGTTGTAGTTGTCATTGTTGTTTAGCTGGCCTGGGCCAATCTCGAACCTGCCAGCTTTGGTGCATGTGGCCAGCGCTGTTGAGAGAGGATACCCGAGGAGGGTGAGGTCTGGGAGAACAGGTCTTGTCAAGCATAGCACAAGGATATACTTGCAGGGTTCTCTCCGTGGTGACTCAGCCCTTAGGAATTTGTAAGCTTAACTTCTGGGAACATGAAAGTTTCCAAGTTCTGTGAAATACTGTAGTTAGGTGGGGGCTGGAATAGCATCTCCTGCTTGATTCAAACTGGCCAATGAGAAGGGTACCTGTGGGGTGGAACTTTTTGACTATCGATAAAAAGGGAAAGACCAAGCCAGTCGGGGAGTGCGGCCATTTGTAATTCTTCTATGCTGAAAGCTCCCAGATGGTGAATAAAGCCCTTCCTCTTATAAACGTGGTGTTTGGGTGCTCTTTCTCTGTTGGGCCTTGTTTTCCTGCAACACCGTAAGCACTGTGCTACAGGCTCCTATCCATGTCTGACTTCATCAGAGAAGGTTCTGTTCATGGCTCTTGCCCACTTATAAATGGGATTATTTGCCTTTTTGTTATTGATTACTTTGAGTTCTCTGTAGATTCTAGTTATCACTCCTTTGTTAGACTCGTAGAATGCAAAGATCTTCTTCCATGCTGGATGTTATCTGGTTTAGTTCCTTGTCTCTTCTAGGAGGCTTGTGGTTGAGTTTCTGGGGTTGTGTATAAGATCACATCATCAGCAAAAAGTGAGAGTTTGACTTCCTCTGTCCTCATTTGAAGACCCTTGATAGCCTTCTCTTGCCTGATTACATTGGATCAAAATTCCAGCACTATGTTGAATAGAAGTGGTAATAGTGACATCCTTCTCTGTTTCTAGTTCTATAACATTAAAAAAATCATACATCATGATCAGGTGGGCTTTTTCCCAGGAATGCAAGGTTGGGTCAATATATGTAAACCCAGAAATGTAATCCACTGTACGGAGGGTGACAAAGTGAGACTCTGTCTCAAAAAAAAAAAAAAAAAGATATTTTGGATAAATCAGAGTGAAATATCACTCATATATATGTATTTATGACTATTCAGTATATGATAAATGTGGCTTTACCAATAAGGGGAGGAAGGGATAGATTATTCAATAAATGAGATTGGGGCCATTGAAAATTTAGAACAAAAAGTTGGCTATCCCTTTTTATATACGTAAAAATCCATTCCAGATGGAATAAAGAACTAAACTTAAAAAACAACTGAAAAATATCTATAGGAAAGATAGATGAATATTTTACATATTAATGTTGGGAAGCCACAAAACACGTGTTTGTTGTGTTTGACTATATAGACATAAAAACTTCTGTTCAAAAAGAAAAAAACCCATCATAAACAAAATTACAAGACAAATGACAGCCTGGAAGAGAGTATTTGTAATTTATGTAAAACAGACGAGGGATTGATAACTGCAAAATAGAGTTTTTGGAAATTAACAAAAGACAAATATTAAAAAATGGTCACAGAGTAAGAATAGGCAATTCAAAATAGGGATACATTACTTGACTTAGTAATCAGAAACATAAAAGTTAACATGAGAGGGTTTCCTAATAACAGATTGTTAAAAATTTAGCAATGTTTAAAATATTCTATTGGTTGGTGAAAATTCTTGGTGGAGTATAAACCAAACCTGCTCTCAAGACAGCCAAGTGGCAGAAGCTATCGAAAATTTCAATGTGAAAATCATTTAAAGCCAGATATTAACTTTGAAATGTTGATCTTAGCAAAGCATTTGTACAGGTGCTCAGGAGGCACGTGGAATGAAATATTTTGGAATGTTATGTGAGGGACAATTGAGGAATACCTGACATGTCCATCCATAGGGGATTGTCCCATGGTGAGCAGGTCTATGCAAATCTGTCCCCAAAGGCCAAGGAAGCTGAGAGGCTGAACAAAGAGATCGAGACATCCAGTTTCTCACAAACATTTTTTTTTTTTTTTTTTTTTGAGACAGAGCCTCAAGCTGTCACCCTGGAGAGAGTGCTGTGGCATCACAGCTCACAGCAACCTCCAATTCCTGGGCTCAAGCGAGTCTCCTGCCTCTGCCTCCCAAGTAGCTGGGACTATAGGTGCC